>JAVYIG010014407.1:0-41687 GCA_035222895.1 Strongylocentrotus droebachiensis
ACATTTTTGCATCAATATCACAAAAATCATTGACACAATGCCATAGATGGATCATTAGACTGAAATAAAATGCATCATATTTTACTTACAACTTTGGGCTTAAGCTGATTTTCTTTGATTTTATGGGGACGACTCCCAGTAATGAAACACATCTCAATAACGTAAAATAGGCTGGCACCCTCCAAACGCCCCCTGAAATCCGGCCAAAACAATATAGTGAAAGTGAAACTCGCGCTTCTGACGTCAGCCCGTTTATCAAAAGGCTAGACTATTCCTGTATTCTACAATGTTGATGTTTTAAATAATGTTTGCAGAATAGAATTTGCAATGCACAAGCATATTTGATACACTCAAATTATTTATTTACCTATTCACTTAGTTAACAAATAATGTCAATCCTTGTTTATAGTCAGGATTCAAATAATCCTTATTTTGTTTCTTGATTTTGTCTCAAATGTATTTCAGATCAATGACTATTGAGAATTTGTATGATCAAGATGACACTGCACATTTGTAATGGTATAACTGCATATATGTAAAAAGGTTAAAAAATAAATACCGGTAGTCAATTCTTTAGTATTGTTGATGACATTGATTTATTGTTGTTGTTGTTGTTTAACTTAGGCAAGTAAGTCAGTTTATGAAATTATTGCCGAATACTATGAACAAAAAATTGTTTTGAATTCAAATTTCCATATTCATATACACTCACATAATATGCTTGTACAGGTATATAGATCTCTAGGTCTATATGTATATTTCTTCTACTTTAAAAAAAAGAAAAACCCCAAAAAGGGAAGATAATGATATGTTAGATTACCCATCCCTGTCAATTTTTTTTTTTTTTTTACATGAAGGTTTTATACACTCATCAGAAGAGGAAGAAAGCCAAGGTTTGGCAAGATGGTGTCCTCAAGGTCAATGACCAAGGAACCAAAGCTGATCTTATTGGAGCAGGAAACAAGAGGTTGGATCAAGTTCATATCAAAGGAAACCAGGTAAGCACTATTTCTGATTCTGTTCTGATCCTGGTCCTGACCCTCATAAGGGATGTGTAGATGACCAATAAGAATGTTATCGTTCAAGAAAGAGTGTTTGTAGCATCTAAAACATTTTGGAATTTAGTCCTATAACAATGCAGTTGTGGGGAGGGAGTGGGACTATGCTTACATGTATGTTACCCCTTTGGATTGCTTCCCAGAGTCTGGTTTTGAAGGTTTCAACCGAGTTGCAGGCAAATATGCTGGGGGGGGGGGGGGGGGGGGGGGGGGGGAGTCAAGTCAAGTCGTTCTCATGGTTAGTAACCCAAGAGTTCAATAAATTGATTAAGCAAAATTCTATCATTCTTCATAAACCAGGTTGATTGTGAGTGCATAATATTGACGGAATTCATGAAACTCTATCAAACAATTTATTCTGTCTCTTTATTGGGTGGAGGACCTGACATATTTTTGTGAATAGAAATTCATTCTCATAGATGATGTTTTCAGACACTTTTATGCATGGAATTAGCGGTTTGTGGGTTAATTAGTATTGCAACCTTGATATACTTCACATATTTTTTAAAACATGAATGCATCTTCATTTTTCCTACCTAATAGAAACAAATAATTTGAAAGTACACGTACATTGAAGTTCTTACTCCAATCCGGTGCCAAATGTATGTTCTCCTTGTTCAACTCCTAGAACACAGCTTCAATATAAGAAGCTCCTATATCTAACAGTTAATAGTTTACTGTTTATTGTCCTGTCAGTTTGTTTGTTTTCTTGAATTTTTGTGAAATTATATTATCCCCTCACTCGTGCAGGCTGCTGTTGGAGAAGAGCTAGAAAGTGAGAAATATTTGATCACCATCGAAGAGAATGTATCTTCTGATAAACCATATCCAGAAGCTGTTAATCATGAAAAGGCCCCAGTAAACCAACCTGATCAAAGACTTCATACCCAGGCTCCAAGAAGACAGCCACTGAAGAGAAAGAGAATGGTAAGTAATTGTTAATGTTTTTACTATTATAAAGGCTAATTGAAAGCTAACTAAAACCTGTGCAGCAAAAAATTTGCTTGTTGAATGAATATCATGAGTATCAAGTATTTTGTGCACAATTGTGGCCCCCCTGTACTTGCTGATCTAATGTACATGTATGTGTTCTTTAGCAGAAATGTAAAGTACCGGTAAACTTATTCTCTTGATTTGAATTATAAAAGTGGCAATCTCTCTTCAAATCCTTACGGTCAAAAGACCAACGATAGAGGTGGCAATCCACATTAGCCAACTCACTTAGAACAAACACCAGTTGTAGCAAATACTGTTTTGCATTCAAATGTTGTACTTTGTTTAAACAGGATATGTCGGTTGAAAAGCAAATAGGCCATTTTCGTAATAGAACCAAACTTATACATAAGTGCCTCGATACAAATTATGTCATTCACCTGTTACAAATAATTGCATTTCAATAATTTCAATAATTAGAATGCAAATATTATAGTATTAATGACTGCTTTGAGAGAAATAGTTGTTTTTATACGCTCAAGGGAAGGTTAGAATTATGCTATTTCCCGAAGCATGCCGAGGGGAATAGCCAAATTGTAACCTTCCCGAGAGCGTATAAAAAAAACTATTTCTCGAATATTAAAGCAGTCATTAATACTTTTATATGCCGAAAAAAAATAGACTAAAAAATAAAAAATATATATATTTTTTTTTTTTGGTCAAAGATGGGACTCGAACTCTTGCGTACATTAGGTGATGAATCTTCAAACAACGCCGTAGACCACTCGGCCATCGCGCACTGTTAGATTGTTTGGCAGTTTTCTCCGTTATATACATTAAAATGAATTCGGATTCGCGTGATGGATGCTTCGCAAAAGCTCCATTAAACGGACCCTTCTTTTACTTTTGCAATGCATATTGGCACGAACTTAGATCAAGATCTATCAGCAGATTTTGTTTTTTTGTTTTTGGAAGTTTATTTTCGTCTTCATGTCAACAATGCACGATAAAATTGTCGGTAAGATCGATCGAGATTCAATTGTATTGAAATTACCGACCAATTCTTCGCACACTTACGGTATCCTGAATCGCTCAGACCATTTTTTAACATGTAAACCTATGGGGTAACCATGGAGACTGACCTATTTTCCCAATAACCATGGTTATTGGGATTTTAGAACTGTTTTAACCATGGTTACTGGGAATTTTCGGGAACAGTTAAAGTTTATGAATGCAATTTCGACCAATCAGATTGCTGGATTACTTAAGTGAGGTATATAACATATATTACATGTTGTCGGGTAGGGCAAGCCATAATGTTTGTCCTACCAACAATCTGAATTCTGACTAGTAAGATGCATTTATTCGTAACAGGTGAATGAAATATTTCGTATCTAGGTGCTTCACAAAGTATACATAAATTTGGTTAATACGCTTCAAAAACGGCCTATTCAGAAATTGCACATTCAAATGTTATTAGATTAATGAATGTTTGAATCTGTATAATAATATTGGTTAATTGAATAGCACTCATGTCCATGGTTAAAGGTAATACAAAGTTTTGGGAAATTTTGAAAATTGGGTGGATAGTGACTCTTTACAATTTTGATATATTTGGATGCCTCTGTGGATGTATTATAAGTACCGGTAATAGAAAATTTAGCCCCTAAAACACTTCTGCTTTCAAGAAATATTAAATATAACAATTTACTAGTGCTCCCGGTAAATTTTGATAAATATCAAATAGCGCCTATGGCCGTACAATGGTAGCTGCGACCCTGAAAATATCAGAATATGTAGTTGTGATATAATTACCAACGAAAATAGCTAATTGGTCAATTTTAGTCAAGAAACATTGTTTTATAGCTTAATTAATATCTTGACCTTTAGAGGGAGCTATACAACATAAAGAGTTTATTGTTTACAATTTCATTACTTTAGACTCGATTTCAACTGCGACAACGATCACTGAATATTGTAGGATCGCATATGCTTCTAATATGTTCATTTGAACCAAATTCATGACCCCATACCCAAACTTTGTATTACCTTTAAGCAGGTGCTCAAGTAAGTAGCTTTATGGAGTAATTAGGCAACCTTGTTGCATTGAGTACTGGGACCCGTTTCACAAAGCCTTTTTTCAATGACAAATGACAAAAATTAGTGACAAATCTGCTGATAACCAATCAGAAGCAAGGATTTCAGTAGCTTATAACAAAAACTGTCAATCGTCACTGATGACAAGTTTTGTGAAACACCTCCCTGGTCTTTACTTCTGATTACAAGTATGTAATTTATATTACTTGTATTAGTTGAATTTTTATCTGTACCGTTTACAGGGATTTGTACCTCCAAGGCAAGCCAACAAGCGACCAAGTCCTGAGAAAGAGAATCCTCCACAGACACAAGAAATCCAGCAATTGGCTACTTCATCAGGGTTCGGAAGTCCAAGGTCTTCACTCTTCAGTGCTCCATGTAGCAAGACAGAGGTGTCTTCGCCACAAGGTCCAAACATCTTGAACATGTATGGAAGGAGCACAGTCAAGGCAGCTCAAAGCAATATACATTATGCAGCATCTGAACTACAACAACATACAATGAGAAGCAATACACGATATGATCCTCAACAGCTGAAGGATGACTTTCAACCAGAATCACAGGAATGGAATGAGGACTACAATGATGATAAGACTCTTCCAAGTCATCATACAGCGACTAGTTTCTCACCACATCCTGAAAGTACCGGCATGACTGTAGATCCATGTGAACTTCAAGTCAAAAGTCAATTAGAAAATGACCTTGACATGAGAGGTACGTGGGAAGATCAAGAAGGTGGAAGCGATCTCACCAGGACAGATGCACCTGCCAAGTCTTCCTTATTTACAGATCCTAGTTCCACAAATCAGGATCTATGGAGAACATCTTCTGAACAGGACCGTACCAGCTACAGGAAGCACACAGATCTTTCAGCTAGTTCAGTCATGCCAGGCGCTAACCCGGATAGCGTGGAGACTAGGCTGTCTGAAGAAACCAAAGACCACACTGGGAATGCTTTAGGAGCTAAAAGAAGCACTTCTAGGATCCTTGCTTTGCTTGGTAAGGGGAAGAAACCCTTCCAGCCTCCCCTGAAGCAGAAGACTACACAAGATGAAGTAACTGACACATCATCAAATTCATCTACAGTTCCTATGAAGCATCCTAGTTCTCGGTCGGTCCTGAGATCACAGGGTTCACTTCATGCCCCTCAGAGTAATTACCAAGCAAGTGTGATTTCTTCAGAACCTGTAAAGGTAGAGAAAGATGTGTTTGATGAACCTTTGTCTTATGATACAGAATCACAGCCTACTGACAGTCTTCCCATACATACTTCTAGAGAATTTGATGCAGGTCATATGGGAAGAACTGCTGCATCGATGAGTACGTCACAACATCACAGCATCCCCAGTGAGAATGATCTTGTGAGGGAAGCAGCAGTCTGTGATGAGCCCAGGGTCTTCCAGGAGAGTCAGGCACCGAGGCAAAACCAGCACATGAAACATTGTTTGAATAAAAGAACAGGTATGTTGAAGGGAACTTTGTCTCTGCATGCTTTAATAGGTTTCCTCATACATGTATACTATGTTCCTTGTACATGTACATGTAGTTTTCTCTTTACAAAGTATGAAGCATATCAGTGGGCCACTTTGTCTCTCGTGCATGTGTGTCAGTTCTTGGAATAATGTTCTTGTTCTTAATTGAATTTGGTACTGTTTATAAAAATGATGACATTATAATTATGCTTTATAGTGCATCAGTTACAACATTCAACAAAAACCCAAACCTATGAATTAGTTATAGTTGAAAATCTTCTTATGACAACCTTCACAAATCTGTAAAAGAGATTCCTAGCAAATAAATCAAAGGTAACGGATAGTTTCCTCCCAAATTTTCCTCCCACTCTTAGGTTTAGAGACAGACAAGGTTACTAAAAGGCGCGAGGTAGACTTACAGTCAGAATTAGAGAACAAGGAATGTAAGAAATGCAAGGGCATCAGGTGTACATGCAATATACCAAGTAGAGATCATGAGGAAGAACTATCTATGAATAGTACAAGTTTAGAGTCAAATATGAATATAATGAATAGTAATACAATAGATGTAGAAGAGATTCAACATTGCCCATCTGAGAAGGCAGCTGAACAGATTCAGGGCCGAGATAGCGATGAAAGAAGTTCCCAATCTCCTGCAATACCAGATGTTATTTATTCTCATGAAGAACTGGTATTGGCAACTAAAACTGACAGCAGTTCCGATCAATGTCGGGAAGAAGAAGAAAGTAATATGGTGCCAGATATTGATGAACAAGATATGAAATCAAATACACCAGAAGAGTCTCCTCTTGAGATAGACACTGCTCACAATGCACCAGATACCCCTCAGCATTCAGATAATAACAATGGTGCAGCCTTTGAGGAAGTTCACAAGACCATGAGGCACCCATCCCTGGATCTGACCCAGAATGAGCAGAAAACCACACAAAACATGAAACGTAGGAACTTGACTGGTGACTCCTCTGGAGAATCGAACAGTGATAGTATGGAGATATGTTTTCAGATTGACTTTGATCCTGATGATTTGGACCAAAGTTGTGAAGAAGATGGGTCTCAGAATAAAGTGGATGTCTTCCAGAGGTCTCCCAGCATGGCAGCACTATCTGATCATGGTGAAGGTACAGAAAAACCTGAGAGTGATAATGCACAACATAATGATGGTATGGACTCTAACTATGAACATACTGGTTTGAAGAATATGACTGATGGCCTTAAGGATACTACTGATGTGTTACAGAAATCTCCAAGCCTGTTATCAGTTTCTGATCTTCGTGAAGATGATTCACAGGACACTTATGGGACTTGTATGGACCCTAGCAATGATATTGCTAGCTATCAGAATATGTCTGAAGTTGACCAGAAGTCCCCAGGCCTAAAAGCAGTTTCGGGTCTTGGTGATAACAAAGACAAACCTGAGAGGGATGAAGCAGCATACATTATACATCCTGCTGATTCTGATACTGACGGTACATATATGGACTATGTTAATGACCATGTTAGCTTCGACTCTGCGACTGATGTTGTCCAGAAATCCCCAGGCCCAAAACCAGAGACTGCTCAAGTTGAAGACAATCTTGTGAGTGATGATACACATCATGTTACACCTCTTGACATTAATTTTGATGACGATGATGGAATGGATTTGAACTTGAGCTGTGAAGAAGATTGGTCAAAGAATAAAATGGTCTGCCAGCTATCTCAAACCTCACAGAAATGTTCTAATGTACATCATGTTGTTGAAAATGAAGCACAGTCTTTGGGAAAAGATTCTCTTTGCTGTATCAATCCTGGTGATATTGATACTGATGATGCATCTCTCGGCTCAAGATGTGAAGAAAATGGGTTCAAGAATACGCCTGAAGCTGATGTGTCCCAGAAATCCCCAAGCCTGAAAGCAGTTTCTGATCTTCATGTAGGTGATGAGAGAGACAGACCTGTGAGAGAATATGAACAGCAGCTTATGCATTCTGATGAAGCTAATGATGTGTCTTTGAATGTGAACTGCGAAGAAGATAGTTCAGAGAATATATTTGATATCTCACAGACATTCCTTGGTTTGGATGCAGGTGCTCATCCCATTATTGATGGAAAGAAATCTGTGAAGAAAGATATGCAGCTAGGTGAAGATCCTATCGATGACTCCATGGACTTGAGTGGTGAATATCATTGGTCCACGGATACAAATGATGTCTTCCAGAGATCCCCGCATCTTAAAGCAGATTCTGATCCTGTTAATGAAGGTAATTTGTTGAGGAACAATGCTCAGAATATTATTCATCCTGTTAACCGCAATCTTCATTACTTCAGCTCAGAGCTGCTTGAGACTTCTAAGAATCGGCAGAAGAAAGAACATGTCAGAAAGCTAGAGACAGCTGAACAAAAATTGTCCAATGGAACAATATCACAGGAACTTGAATCAGTGCCTCCTGATTGTAATAGTCAGCAGTCCACTGCAACTTCCATAGACACCTTAGACTTTTCACAGGATTCACAGAGAAATAAGGACACAATGTTGTATTTTCAAGACAAACAGAATGGCCACTTCTTCAAAGGTAGTAATGGTCATTCACCTAAACCATCTCAGGATATTGATGCTCTGGTTCCGGACATGGAATCGATTGATTCACAGCATCTTCCTGCAAGCCCTTCTGGAGGATATGGTATGACTGGTCAGCCACCTTCCAAAGAAGCTTCAAGGTTGTTTTATCCTACACTTATGTCAGGAGGTGAGCAGTCAGTTCCAGATATTTCTGATTCTAGGCAGCATGAAACGGCCACTAATCAAGTCCACATTGCAGAGAAGTCATATGGAGAGGTATCTTCAATGGGACAGTGTAGCACTTCTGCTCAGATAGTGGGACTATCAGATCAAGCATCTGAATGGTTTGGAAAGGAAGTAAATGGAACTGGTGATATTAATGCCACTTTGTCATGGTCTTCAGAACAAGATCACCAACAGGTCAGAACCGCCCATGATAAACCATATCTAGTTCAGACGCCACATCTGGTTCCAGGAAATTTGATTCAAGACCAAAGCAGTAATGACATGGTCATCTATGACAATGTTAAGAACTCCAGTGAGTGCCATCAGATTCCAATCTCTGTGACCCCAAACCCAGCAGAGGAAAGCATACCAGTGTGTCAGATAAGAGAAGGATATGAATTGGATTCAGGATTCACATGGAATACTACCCAAGACCAAAGAAGAATGCAACTTCAACTCGGATCACCAGCATCAATGTCTAGCCATGGTTCTAAACAGGAAACATGGTCACCAGTCTTCAAATTGCCACCTCCTGAAGAGCTGCATAGCTTGGCTGCAATGCAACCAGGTGAGTGTTGATTATCACTTCTTATGTTCATCTCTATCACACTTTTCCATCTGTTACTGGCTGACTTATTACTTTCCCTTTCTTTCTGTGGCTTCTGGTTCTTGTATTTAAATTTTCATATGCTATCCATACTTTCTTTGCACAACAATACATTCAGAAACCTGGGGCATAAACACTTTTACAAAACTTTCACAGCCTGAAATGATATGTTCACAACTGACCAAACTCAAAATGTGTGCTTGTCGCCAAGGTTTCTTTCTGTGAAAATAAAAGTTTTTCTAATACAATATACCCAAGGTTCATGTTGAAAAAAATTATAGTTTTACAGTTGTGCATCTTTGCAGTTTGGGATTAAGTTTTCACCAGAATTGAGCCTGTTGTCTTAAGGTTTTAAATTCAAGATGAAAGTCATAAGTTTCATTATGTTCTTGCATAAAGCCAATTGGTTCAGGCTCTTTTTCTCTCCTTCTTGTTTGATATGCACTCCATTAAACACTGTTCAGTTCAAAGTTTGTAAAGGAAATTGATTTTCTATCACACACAGACCATTGCAACAATCCTGACACGAGACTGCAACATAATCATTCTTCCAGCCCTGCCTCTGCTATATTACCTCATCCTTCATACCTGAAGACTCCAGTGAGAAGAAATGCAACAAACAAATCAGACTCTGTGATTTGTAAGGTAAGAATTGGTAAGAAATCGTAGAAGTGTCGTAGTCGAGTGGGTTAAGCACTTGACTTGAAATTCAAAGGTTGTGGGTCGATCCCGACACAGCACTAATTTCCTTTGGCAAGGCATTAATCTTCATTTGCCACACTCAACCCAAGTGAGGTAAATGGGTACCTGGCAGATATTTATTCCTTGAAATGCTGAAGCGCTGTAATGGCAGCTAGGCTAAAGCCGGGGTAATAATAAATGCGCCTCGGAATAGAATTTCTAGATTGACGGCGCTTTAGAAATGCCTATTATTATTATACTAGTAAAAGCTCACAAATTTGCAAGGTGAAAGTATGTATATATAGAGGTTGCAATGTTCCATCATTGAAAGAAGGCCTGCTGCCAAAATCTATACAGAGTTCAATCATTTGTAATCTGATGCTATCTTCATGATTGTTGCACATAATAATGTGATTACCCAAAAGATTCATGTTGTTCATGTTGGATGGCTGTGCAATATTCTTGATGTTTATGAAATACATTGTGTAGCATGTTAAAGATCTAAGTCATATATGTTCGCATGTTATTTTAGTTAATTATATGTTGAATGTACATCTAGGCATTTTTTCTTCTTTTCTTTTCTCCCCCCCCCCCTTCTCATTTCTCTATGTATCTCATTCTAATTCTATCCCTCTGGGCCTCAGAGTAGTTTACTAGATCAATGGCGCATAATAAATGCTGTATTATTATTATTATTAAGTGTGCCTTTATTTTCTGTTTATTTCTCCAGGACCAGAGTGATTCTTCGAAAGGGGGAATCTACTGGAAGCAGTTTGTGTCCAGTGGAAAAGTCAGAAGAAATCCACAAACTCCTACCCAGTCAATGTTCCTACCAAGACAAGATTGGGATGACTTCCAAGAAATACTGCCTTCTGAGACTAGCAGAATACTGCCATATGGTACTCCTCGAGGGAGTAGTGCCAGACCTACCTCACCATTTGACACCTCAGCGAGGAGGCAACCTGAGACTCCTACCCCGAGAGAATTTCAACCAAGACACGACTGGAGCAAACCACTTCAGATACATCCAACACACGCTGACAGTATCCAAGCATGTAGCACCCCTGCAAGTGGAATGATCAGGTCTACAGCACCATTTGGAAACCTGTTTTCACCTCCTCAAAGCTCATCCTTTAAACCTATAGTGGAGGAATGCATAACTTCACCAACAGCAATGGAGAGGCTGGGCCTTTGTTCCTCGCAAACCTGTATCAGCAACACAAGAGAGAGGGATTTCTTAGAGGTTGGACAATCTTTTGCCGGCACAAACATGCAGAATTGGGATACAAGTGTACCCCACTCCCATTCACCTGTAGCACTTGACTACAGTGATTATCATTCCAGACAAAATTCTCATGCCTTCACCTCAGATGCAGGATTGCAGGATGTGTTCAAAATGTCACACACAATACAAAATAGACAACAACATCCAACTTTGCCAATCTGTCACTCACCACGTGATTGCTTTGGAGTCGATGATAGTCAAAGTGGTTTTTCCAAAGGCACTGGAAGATGTAGAGACCAACAGCTGTCACAATCCCAGAATGTTGAGATCCTCTGCAGTGTCAACAGACGAACTGATGTACATGTACCATCACTTGAGCAAGATGTCATGAGTTTATACACAACAAGAGGCAGAGAGTTATGCAGGGAAGCTGTCTTTGAGGAGGAGAGATGCAATCAGAGTTCCTCACATCAAAGAAAGTCACAGTTTCATATGGGTAACATGCAAACTCTTGGAGAGGATGCGATGAATCCTGGCCTACAGTTTGATAACCAGCCATCTGGTAAGGAGTTGTCTTATGGTGCCAATAATAGATTGATACATGACCGCACCAATCAATTCCAAAGTGATGACCAACTCTCAAATTCTACAAGAAAGGGAGAAGTAAGAGCATGTGAAGTTGATCCTACAAGATATAAAGTAGAACAACGATCATACTATCAGGATCCTGATGATCTAGATGCATATGATATCAGCAAGATAGATGGGAAGAATGAGCTGGACAAGTTAGGGTCACTATCCTATGCATCCTCAACTGGAAGACGCAGAGAGAATCATGATGCCAACGATATGAATGTGACTGGTTATTCTGAATCGGCCATTGATCTGGAGAGGGCACTTACTCCAGACTTGTTCACGACTCAGCAAGACGGTTCCGTCAGTGACTGCAACTCACCTGGAGAAAGCTCCAAAGGCCACACACCGTTGCGAGAAAGCATGGGTTGTTTTCCGGGACCTCTCTCTATGGACCATTCGGTCAAGGAGAAGATTTCAGTAGACCAGGAACGTAATTTAGATTTGGAAGAGAGCACATCTACTAACATGAGTAAGACCTCTCTTTCTCGTGACAGGAAACTGACCTTCGATCACAGATCACTCATCTCAAAGCCCACTGGTGAACCCAACACACCATTAACAAAGACATTTCGCAGAGAGGTAGTTGAGGAAAGTTCAGTGGAAGCGGTCACGAACACCTTTAGAAGTGATCCCTCACAGTTTGAGAACAGCCAGATCCACACTGCTGAAACAATTGCATCGTGCAAAATCCCCGATGATTTAAAGACTCAGTCTGTTGATCCTTTAGACCAAGTGGATATGTCTAATGTAGACCCAAGATATCAAGAGTCAGAACTCATCTTGATTCTTGAATCAGATGATGACTGTCCATCACCTTCACAAGTACAGCAGAGTGAGTTCATACAAGGTGGCAATCAAGCAGTTTATTCACACAGTGTCTCCTTGGATCGATGTACTCCTAGAGTAACCAAGATTAGTGAATGTGAACGAGGCAATATGAACCAGGTACATCAAGAAGAAAATGAATTTCGTGACTTCTCACAGATTCCACCTACACCTAGAAGGGATCCACCTCATAAATTCACAAAAGTTGGCTCAAAGCAACATTATGGTACTCATAATGAGCATGAACTGGCATTAGACTTGGACATGGTAGATGTAGGTGGAGAGCATAAACGGTCAACACGGGAGGTGCATGAAACAAGTTCTGAGGATTCCATCACTGATGATGTCCTCTGCAGTAGTTTCCTTAACAACCACGTTTTCTCACAAGAGCTAAAGAATGATGTATTACATAGAGTTCCCATGCTAGTAAACGATCGTTTACATTCTACAGGAAACAATGCACAACCTAGAAAGAACTATGAACCAAGCAATCACTTTAGAGTAGGGACATCACAACAGGGTTTAGCAGTAGGACAGATAGATTTACAAGGTACCTTATGTTAGTCTGTATTTTGAATGTCCACTTTGCTTTCTTAATAGTGGTAACATGTCTAATGAGTCTCCAAAGGCAGTGCTAATTGCATGAATGTATTTAATATGGTATTTTGTTTTTCTTTCTTTTGTAAATTTGTCTTCCATTTTTGTCTTCAGATTTAATTGATACACATCATTTGTTTCTTTATTCTTTCGTTTTGCCATTATGTTGTTTGCAACTCTAATCTATTCATCATCTGCTTTTGAGAACACTCTATTTCTTACATCCACATTGGTTCAGGACCAACAGGATGATTTAACTGATCATTTAAACCTCAAGTTCATAACCATAGCGGTGCATATATCAAGTCTTGTTGAACATTCCTGATTTTTTTCAGACAAATATTCATCAGCATCCATCCCAAATTCCACCCAAATTATGTATAATTTCTATTCAAAGTTTGGAATGAGGATATTGATAAAAAGTGTTCATCAAATTGTTAATCCAACAATACCCATTTTCTTGATATATACAAATGTGAAGTGTCTTATATTTTTTTCAATTTATCTATTAAAGTAGGCAACACAAGAGGCACATCCTCGCTGCATCATCTACAACATGCACACCAGAATAGAATGCAAAGTGCAATTGTGATGAGTGGTTCCCAGACACAGTCAGGAGATACAATTATAAGAGGAGTACCTAGTAGAGAAGTGAAGAAGGGGTTCAGGACACCAGTCTCCATGATGTCAAAAGTAAGTAACATGCTCAGCTTATATTAACAACTTTTTGGTTTGTTCATGCATGCAGAACAAAAACAAAAACAAAAACACAGTCATACGACTCAAGCTATTAAACGAGTAGCACTGTTACCTTAATTCCCAACTGTCAGAAACAGTGGGAACTTCAAAGTTGTAAAGAACACTGTAAAAACAAAATAGTGTTTGGGAGGTAAATTTGCTTGTCCTACATCCTTGCATTTTGTTGTTGGGTGTTTTTTTTTTTTTTTTTTAACGTATATATATATTTATACATATTATGAAACACTAATTTCCTTTATCCTAACAAGTTTCTGCTGTATTTTATCTTTTATTTGTATACACATTGCTCAAATTTGTTGGTAAATCGAAAATTTTGTCAAGAAATATGTACAAAAAGTACAATTGATGTGGAAAACACAGTGTATATAATTTATTATCATATTGCAAATGTTTATATGCTCTACTTTTGTGTACATACTCGCTCGTGTGCATAACATGTGTGCATAACAGATTGGAATGCGTGGTGACCTCAACTTTCCAGCAGCTGACACGGTACATAGTGGATCAGTACGCCAGAGAGAGATCGTGATACCAGTCTCCTTTCCTAGTGTGTCAAGTTACAAGCAGATTATGACAGAGGCTGTCAAAGGTTTGGTTTAACAATTCTTTGATATCTTGATTTCATATTGAATCTACAGGATCTGTTACAAATAGTCACCAAGGGGACCACTCACCTATTTGTTTTTATGTGAGACATTGAAATTGAAGAGCATTCAAGAATAAAATGATTACATATTAAGGCTCACATTAGTATTTTACTCAATAGTTGATTATACATTTATTTGAATGTATTTAAACCTACAATACATCCTAAAGAAATTATATTTGAAGTTGATATTTTGTGGTAAGAGTACTGGCATGGAACCCCAATCATAGAGATAATAACTATGAGGTGAATGTTACCCTTAAAAAGGTTCTTAATGTTCTGGAACTTCTGGTAATAATCTGGTTTATTCTGTGTCATACTGTAACACTGTCGAGGATCAAAGTCAGGGATCCTAATATTGTAACTAGCACTTTTGATCTTTTTCTGTGGCATGTGAACATAATAATAATAATAATAATAATAGCTCACATTTATAATGCGCCTAATACTTTGTTTCTAGGCGCAGCACAACACAATGTATGCACATTTTCCACTCCCTGGGGAGCATTCTAGCCAGTCGCCATTTTACAAGCGCCACTTGCTAATCCAATCACATTAACTTTGCATCCTACCGGGTACCCATTTAACACTTGGGTGGAGAGTGGCAAATGTAGATCAATGTCTTGCCAAAGGACATTAGTGCCGCGGCGGGACTTGAACCGCGAACCTCGTGATCCTCAGTCTGATGACATATCCACTCAACCACGACCCCTCTATCTAACCTCTCTGTAACATATCTTTCTCTCTTCCCTTGTAAACAGAGCATTTGAACATCCTACTCCACGAGCTCTCCCAGCGCTACCACTCCACCATGGAGAAGGCCGACATCACGTCATACACCAAGACCGATCACTCAGGAGACCCCGCCTCAGAGAGGACCGGTGGTGGAGGGGGGAATCCCCCATGCAAGCATGGCCAACCAGCCAAGATGGTGTGTGTCAAGAAGGATGGTCCTAATAAAGGCAGGATGTTCTACACCTGCAACAATCAAAGGGAGAATCAGTGCAAGGTAATAATAATAATTATATTTGCTTATATAGCGCTTAACACTTACTTAATCAGAAGTGCATGGCTTTAGCAGAGCAGCTGTCACATGCTCTGCGTTTCAAGGAATAAATTCCTACCAGGTCCCCATGTACTTCACCTGGGTGGAGTGCAGCACAATGTGGATGAATTTCTTGCTAAAGGAAGTTAACGTCCTGGAGTGGGCTTCGAACTCACAACCTTATGATTGAAAGACGAAAGTCAGAACCACTACACCATGACGCTTCCATGGTACATGTAGGTGTGGTTTGTTGTCAGATGGTTATTGGTTTGTTGTTCAGTTTGTTGTGTGTGTTGTATTATCTTTTTCTAAGATACAATTTAACACTCTGACACTGCTGTGAAAGATTTGAGTCGTTTATTAATTTTGGTTTGTATTTTGTATAATGAGATTACCCCAACAGTTTAGATTGAACAAAATTAGTACAGTGAAACCTGCCTCTAAAGACCATCCAAGGGAGACAAGAAAAGTGATCTTTATAGGCAGGTTGTCTTTTTGCACAGGCGCCTATAGTACACGTTTCAATGAGAAACCATTTTCATGGGAAACGAAAATGTAGTCTTTGTAGAAAGGTAGTCCTTGTAGACAGGTGGTCACTAAAGCAGGTGTGACTGTATGTAGTAAGGGAAAAATAAATGTACATTTTAGATATGAATGTTAGAATTTTATTTGTACAGTATCGTGATACAAATAGCCCTATAAAGTCATTAATTATTTTCAAATGAAAGTCATAGCTGCATTGCTGTCACTCATGTTTTGTTGCTTCCCATTGATTAGTAACCAAACCTCTCTGATCAGAATCAAGATCCACCCCCCCCCCCCTCCCCTCCCTGCAGAACGCTGAAAGCATGGAGAAGTATATTAGAACCAACAAGGCTTATTTCCACTGAGATAATACATATAGACCGGTTAACTAACATATTCAAATTTATGGATGGTTCTTTCCTGGGGACCTAGTGACAAGGTATTACATTAACAAGTTATTAATGAATGAACCGCAATACTAGGAATCCAATCTGCATACATTAATTGTTGCTATGACAGACAAGCCTTCAGGTTGTCAACAACAACCTTTGTTTAAAATCAAGCATAAAATTTGAATGTCTACTGACAAGTTTTCTGTTCTTTAATTGCAGTTCTTTGTATGGGCAGACCAGCATGCAGCACAGGCACCACAGACTTCAACCCAACAACCCTCACAGTCCAGGGCTAAGATCTCTCTCCACAATGCTGAAAGTATTGAACAGTTTGCCAGGACCAACCAGGTCCATCTCTACTGTGAATGCCAGTTGAGTCGTAGAGGCAGTTTGAATGAGGGACCCTTGGGTTCTGCACCGGTAAGTTCTCTTGTGGATCTTGTACCTCTTTATTGGTTTGTTCATATATGATGGGTAAACTGCAGCAAACGAATGCCAAGTGTGGTTGAGAAAAATTATCTGTGCATATACAAAGACCTCCACATAACATACTCACTTTAAGATCTGTGTGCCATAAGATAAAGAAATGTCCTGGTTCACAATGCTCAGGTCATTATTTGTTTCTGCCTTTTTTTTTGGGGGGGGGGGGGGGGTAGTTTACCCCATCAAAAAGAAATGAGGCTCAAGGCTTTCAGGAATCCTACAAATTCCTCAATTTTGAGGATCCTGATATGTCTTAACCCATGTGGGGTGGTTTTATTTGCATCTGCACTTCAACAAAAAATATGCCATGGAACATTGTTTTTCCAAGTTAAAAACAAACCATAATTAGAGTATCTCTCATGAAATCTTTAACGTACTACATGTTTGACAACTTGGTGGCATCGTAAGGGTTACCGTAATGGCCATGCTTTGTTTTTCTTTGCTTGTAGGCTTGGATTAAGAAGTACAGAGCACAGCGAGTGAACAACACCACCAAGAAGATGTACATCAAGTTGGACAGGAAAGAACATTCATCTACCTACGCCAAAGGTACGTGGCAGGCCATAATATTCAAATTTAACTTTTTAGTATTTAATTAAATTGCTTAAAATCAACTCACTTACTCACTTGTAACTCACTTGATCCAGGATTATTCAGTCTTTAGACTGTTGTTCCTATCCATGTTTCCTTTGGTTAGAAAATATATCGTTTGATGATATTGGTGTGGCAATCTCTCAACCATTAAGCTTATATTGTCATACCTCTGTATGCTTCTGTATCATTTACAATTGCAAATGTATAATGATCGTAATCTCCTAGTGTTTAGTACCGTGATGGTCATGATCATACTGTGTAAACTGTTGAACCATGCAGAAATAAATATATAGATAAATGTGTAACTGTTAAGGAACCATGATATGAACAGTTCTCTTGAATTGTCGTGATTCCAGATGACCTGTGGATCATCACTCAAGATTTGACCTTTGACCCATCAAGTTCCTTTGTTGCCAAGAGCATGTTCCATGGGCCATCCTCCACCAATGAGATTGAGATTGAACCTCTGACTGGATACTCACCCTCAAACTGGTCTACAGATGGTAAGAATTCTCCTCATGATATTCTTTTTTAGCATTTCACTAGGCCAATGCACACCTCATGACCTGAATAGAGGAGGAATCTTGTGGGCATCCCTGCATGCTTTAGCCTGCTGTAGATCCATTGCAAGTTTGTTTTTGTTTTTGAAAAAAAAATTATTCATTTATTTATTTTGTATTTATTTATTTTATTTATTTATTATTTATTTATTATTATTATTATTATAAAGTGTTTTTTTTTTTTTTTTTTTTTTTTTTTTTTTTTTGGGGGGGGGGGAGGGGGTTGGGGACTTAAATGAATATGGTAGTGTTTACTGGATACGCCACTGGTCCAGTTTAAGTGATACGCATCCTATCTTTGCTTCATCTGTCAGGACATTACCGCAGATATTTTGTTGTTATTTTTGTTGTTCTTTTTTTTTTCATAAGCAAGAATAAAAAAGGATTTTGCCCTGACAGTAGTAAATCAATATTTCTGGTTTAAAATGAAGATAGCAGTCTTAATGATAATAGTAATAATATTCACATTTATATAGTACTTAATACTATGTTTTGAAGCACTTTACATTGTTATTACTATTATTATTGTGTCTACCATCCTTATTCATCTTTTTCACAGTAATTTATCTGTTGCTTTCACAGGTTCAGTGTATGGAATATTGGCTTGCAATGCTAGCTCCGAGTTAACTTGTCTCGGAAACCTACAGGAACATGTCATCCCCAGAACATTCCCCATCCTGCCCCATCTTATCAGTTGGTACGTACCGTATTTGCCGGCGATAAGGCCGCACCGCCGCATAGGCCGCACCCCCGATTTTGACATTTAAAAAAAAAAAAAAAAAATGTATACATTGAGCCTCTCTCTTGTGCATTGCGCCATAGGTTTGCTCACGCGATCAAGAGGCTTTAGCTACGGCAAAAACTTAAATCTAGATCTACCAGTAGAGTTTGGTTGGTAAGTTATGAATTTTATTTACAAGATTGGCAAAACTTTGCCCTTCATTTAATAAATATAACACACAATTTTCGGTAAGACATGACTGTGTTATTCTAGAAAGTTATTCTAGAAATGTCCATCACCTTTCATTGTTGTCCCATATGTACAAATTTGTGCTGTGTTTCATGGTTTTGACTGGCAATTTTTTTTTTTTTTTACTCTTTCGCCGCATAGGCCGCACCCCGACTTTTTGATATTTTCTCTTCCAAAAATACTGCGGCCTTTACGCCGGCAAATACGGTACACAAACTCTTTGGTTCTTCATCTGTGGAATGAAATTATTATTTTGATTTCACAATTTCAAGGGAATCAATCACCAAACATATTATTACTGTGTATACTCTTTAGGTTCCATGCTAGTATCATATATTGTCTGTTCAGAGCCAGAAGGGCAGTAAATCTGTGTTAAAGTAAACAGGTTAACTCCCTTATAGCTCCAAACAGGCTCTATCTCCTATACTACTTCATACTGCAAGTATAAATACATAAATTGCAGTATCCGTAAAGGTAGTTATCAAATCATGAGTAGACTAGCGGGCACACATGCATACAATTTGGATCACAGAAAAGTGTAGTTCTTAAGTTAACATCTGTGTGGGTCTTCATGTTAAATGATTTTGTTCTCTCTTTACGCTCTGTAATCATTGACCATTGGAATACGGTCTCACAGTGCAGCAGACATTACTGTTTCTAATGGATGCATTCGCATGTATCTCTTAGTGACGTAGGTTTCACTATTTCTAATACAGTGAAACTTGCTTTAGCGACCACCTGTATAGAAAGACCACCTGTCTGTAAAGAATACTTTTTTTTTCACTTGAAAAATTGTTTCTCATTGAAACATGATATAGTGAACCTGTACATAAAGACCACCCTATCATAAAGACCTCTTTTCTTGCTTCGCTTGAGTGGTGTTTATATACATGTTTCACTGTATAAATATGCATTTTATTTCTGTATCACAGTGAACCTGAGAGGAATCCGTCTTCCCTGCATGGGCCTGCCTTTGTGAAACCATCAAGGTCACGTCACCTCAATCTCCCAGCATCACTCATTGTAAGTCAGTCTTTAACCCGTTGACGACTGAATTATCTAATTCCCATAGATTTGACAAAGGGACCACCAGGTTCCAGTTAGCAATGGGTTAATAATAATAATAACTTCTTCATATATAGTGCTTTTCATAAGAGATTTATATCAAAGCGCTTTACAATATTGATGCAAGTAAAACTAAACAGAGAAATGACAAGAGTACAAAGGTGAAATTATCAAACATAAGATAACAAGGTAAGGTAACAATTTAAGAACTAGGTTGAATATGCCTTTTCCATTAGATTGATTTTTAATTTTGACATTGAAATAGAAAAACTATGTAATTACATAAACATCACAAATAGAATTTCTTAAGTCTTTATGGGCGTTTGTTACAACCTTCTCTTTAAAAAAACAAAGTTTTATTTTTGTGCCAATGAAAAAAAATCTGTATGTATTTGAACAAAATTCCTCCGCTTGGGGAAGAACTGTGCATGAGCACATGTTATCAGGAAACAGTAGCACTGTCACAGATAGTCTTTAGATAAGAGACACAGGAAGAATGAAATACAGAAATATAGTGTAAAGGGATCTTGTTATATAAATGCAGATTTCATTTCATTCTGAACAGCAATCTTCAAATTAATTTTCCCTTTTTTCATAATTTTGGTTAATACAAAATAATACTTCTGTATAAATAATCCCTCAGTCAAGCCACTCTGTTCAGGCACCGTATATTTGTACATACCAGTAAAGATGATGTGACAGGCTTTAAAGCACCTCATGGCTTCAATGAACACAAGTGAAAAGTTAGATGAGATCTTCTGAATTTGAGAACTTCATTCAACTATTCATAGAAATCTGAAAGGGTAACCAAGCACAGCTTATGTTGCAGGGATGTTCTTTCCTCCTTCATATAAATTCATACATAACATACTAAGAATTATGATTGCTTGTGTATTAGAAAGAAGATGGTATCTTGTTTTCTTTGCAGACTGAGCTAGTTGAAGATACCATTAGATCGTACCACTTGAATCCAGACCAGTCGTCAGCCCTTCATCAGGTAGCTGGTATGGTGGGAGGAGACGATCTACCTGTTACACTCATTCATGGTAAAATATTGAATTGTAATAACAATGAGTGGTATTCTCGAAAGCGGACTAACTTTAGTCCATGGTTTAATCCTCCAACTAGGTATGGAATGCCAAGTGTCCATAAGAATATATTTTTGAATATTTGATATGTCCCTAATGACCATGATAACATAATTATTTCATAGTTATGTTGTTGTTAATTAATTATGTTATTACATTCTATTTTAATTTAGTGACAGATTAAATTATTCAAAAACATATTCATATGGACACTTGGCATCCAATTTCGAGAATACCACCCAGTCTGTCATACTATCTACCTTTCTGTCTCAGCAGCTGTTTTCTACAACTCTCACTATGGCCTGAGATATATGGCATCATATAAAGGGGAAGTTCACTTTAATAAAGTAATATCGAGATCAATGTTTTAAAATAAAGATAGAAGTTTAGTGAAGATAGTCAGTAGATGTTTGATGAAAATAAAATGTTTCTTAAACCTGTTTTTATCCTATATACCACTTAAACTTTAACATAGGTCCTCTTTATTAAATATGAATGAACTTGACCTCACCCAGATTCTTAGACTTTTCTGCATTATTTCAAATCTATGTGCTGCGCGTGAGGACTTCCCCTTCACATAGTACAGGAAATTCCAAGGCCCTCTTTGAAATTTAAATTATTATCTGCTCAATGTCTAAATTTACCTCTCATGTAGGTGTGTTTGGTGCTGGTAAGAGCTACCTGTTGGCTGTCATGGTCTTGTTCTTGGTCAAGCTTTTCAAACTCTGCGAGGAGAATGAGACCACTGGTCAAGAGGGCGGATGGAAGGTCCTCATTGCATCCACCACCAATGTAGCAGTGGATAGAATACTCCTTGGGTGAGTGTTTAATGATAAAATTATTATGTTTGTTAGTACAGTCAAACCTGTCTATAGCGACCGCCCAAGGGAAACACAAAAAGTGGTCCTTGTAGACCGGTGGTCTTTGTAGACAGATTCCTTTAGCACATGTTTCAATGAGAAACCATTTTGAAGGGAATCACATGTGGTCTTTATAGACAGGTGATCTTAAAGCAGGTTTGACTGTATCTATGATTAGTTTGTGACAATTTGTAATGTACAGTAATTTCTGTGAGTGAGAATATCACATGAGTGATTTTTATTATCATATGATCATGGATAATATCCAAAATAATAATTTCTGTAAATATTGCAATCAGCTCATTATTAATTAATCTGTTGATATTTCAAAATCAACATTCTCAAGATTATTGTTCCTGAGATTTAACTGGTTAGTGCATAACTGTGTAGCTAATGTGTATCCCTGTTTTTATTATCTTTTGCTTTCAGACTTCTTGAGCTAGGATTTGAGGATTTCATTCGTGTTGGCAGCCTGAGAAAAATAGCTAAACCTGTCTTGCCATACAGGTATGAGTACTATTCCTAATCTCCTTGTCTATAACTTAAATGACCTTTCTGTCTTATCCCTTTTTCCCTCTCTCTCTCTCTCTATTCTCCTCCCATGTCTGCCCTCTCTATCCATCATATCTCCCCCCCCCCCCCCAGAGCCTCCACTCTTCTTCTTTCACTATTTTCTCACTTGTTCTCTTTCTCCCTCTTTTTAACTCTCTCTCTCTCTCTCTCTCTCTCTTTTATGCTATCTACCCATACATCTATTATCTATTATATAATTTTCAGTCACTAGCCATTCACCTATCCATAAAAGAGACATCATTTTGATTTGTCTTCCACTTTAATTCAGTAATGTATGACTATATCGGACAGTCGGGTAAAAGACACTAAGATTAGTGGTATATGTATGATCAGTATGCTTGCAGCATGATTGATCAACATTTGCCACTCTCCACCCAGGTGTTGATTGGGTACCCTTTAGGATGCGAAAGTTAATGTGGTTAGATGAGCAAGTGTGCGCCTGTAAAAATGATGCCTGGCTGGAATGCTTCCCAGGGAGTGGAGAATGTGCTTACATGTACATTGTGTGCGGGTAAGCCTAAATCCGATGACCGGTGTAATAATATATATCTGTAAATTGGCCTCCGTTCCTGAAAAGCGCGATATAAGAACGAACTATTATTATTATAATTATCAATCTAATCGGTTTATGACTCTTGCAGTGTCCATGCCTCGGACAAGGAGAACCAAGAGATGAAAGAGTTACAGGAGATGTTAAAGGGAGACCTCACCCTCAACGAGAAGCAGTTTGTGAGGAAGAGCATCGAGAGACACAGGCTCGGAAAGAACAAGGAGATGCTATCCAAGGTCAAGGTCATTGGGGTCACGTGTGCAGCGTGCAGCTTCCCTTGCATCAAGAATCTGACCTTCCCTGTAAGTTGACAGGAGTAGAGGTGGTGATGGTGGAGTTGGTGGTGGTGGCGGTGGATGGTGGTAGGAAAACAAGGAGATGCTATCCAATGTCAAGGTCATTGGGGTCACGTGTGCAGCGTGCAGCTTCCCTTGCATCAAGAATCTGACCTTCCCTGTAAGTTGACAGAATGTAATGGTGGAGGTGGTGGTGGAGTTGGTGGTGGTGGATGGTGGTAGGAAAACAAGGAGATGCTATCCAATGTCAAGGTCATTGGGGTCACGTGTGCAGCGTGCAGCTTCCCTTGCATCAAGAATCTGACCTTCCCTGTAAGTTGACAGGAGTAGTGGTGGTGATGATGGAGGTTGTGATGGTGGTGGTGGTGGTTGATTTTGTGGTGGTGATGGTGGATGTTATGGTGGTGGTGGTGATGGTGGTTGGGGTGGTGGTAGGAAAACAAGGAGATGCTATCCAAGGTGAAGGTCATTGCGTCATCAACAGAGGTGCCAACCAGTACGATTTAATTGTATTTAGTACGATAATAAGAGTGGAATACGATAATACGATATCACCTCTTAAAATACGATTTTTCAACAAAAACAAACAATTCTTTACATACCCATAAAAACCACGGAATCCCATTAAAACATGAACAAGTAAACCCCCGCAGCCCAAACAAAAACTTTGCTTTACAATTTTCTTTTAAAATTTTAATGAAAGAGCAAACATTTTACTTGACTGTACGTACCAGTATCACATTTTTCTCTAATATGACTGGCCCAGGGCCAACCGGCCATTGGTAGTGTCGAGTTTTCGTGAAAATCTGATTTTTCTCTCCAAAATCTGATTTTTTAGGATACTCAGTCTGTTTTTTTGTGTTAAGAGGTTGGCATCTCTGCTGTACTACATTATTGCAGATTTTTACAAGAGCCATATTGTGAATTCAGTGCATCATTTTATATGGAGTGGCTTATAGTCACTTGTGTGTGAATCTTCAAGGTGATTTTGTTTCTGAAGCAAGAGCTTGGAACTAAAAAGAACTGAGTTTGCAGTTAAAACAAGGTATATAGATGAACATGTACAATTGAATATGTTTAAAAAAAACTAATTACAGCAAAAATATGGTCTTTACGGGATGCATTTGCGCTGCGTTACGACATCAATAGGTTTTTAATAGGTGAAAGGAAGGCCGGTTGAAAAATACTCATTTTGATGGTAAAATACTAATTTTGGAGGTGCTGAGTACTAATTTGTACTTCCAAAGGTTGGCAGCTCTGCGTCAAGAATCTGACCTTCCCAGTAAGTTGACAGGAGTAGTGGTGGTGATAGTGGAGATTGTGGTGGTGGTGGTGGTAGTTTTATTGGTAGTGGTGGTGGCTGTCCTAATATTGCAATGGAACAAGGACATGTTAGTCACAATTAGTGTTGTAACATCACAAATATCTCCAATTCCGTTTAACCACCAGTCAAAACCGGACGATTTTCGTATAAATGATTTAATTTGAAAATCAAAAGAAATCACATTATTAACAAATAATGTACATAATTAGAAACAAAATCACTGAACAAAAACAGAGACTTAACTGTCGGGCATGCTTTGGAACAATGACTGGGTTTCACTTTGTTTATGAAGGTAAAGAATCTAGTGCGCACGTGTATTCATGTTTATAGCTCATGATCGTGATATTGCAGAGGTCAGGATTTGGGATTTAAATGGCATCAGTGAAGTATTGTGCATGTATTTCAAGGCTGGGAACTTAGTTTTGCGAGTCAACTTCTCAATCTACAATCTTGCAATTGATTGTTATCGTGTAGATTGTTGCTTTGCAATTCAACATTCATGGCTGATTTACAACATGTATGATGACTATAATGTCACCCAAACTTGTTTTTGTTCAGTGATTTTGTTTCTAATTATGTACATTATTAGTTGATAATGTGATTTCTTTTGATTTTCCTATAATTTTTTTTTTTAATAAATGTAAAAAAACGGATAAACAAAACCGTCCAATTGAAAACGGATAGTGCCATGGACGGTCGGATACTGGACGGTTAAACGTTTGACTACAGCACTAGTCATGATCATTATTTGAGTCTATGTTTGGCAGGTATGTTCCCTTGTGTCAATAATCTCACCTTCCCTGGAATCGACAGACTTGGATATAGTAGTAGTAATAGCGGTTATGGTAGTGATGGTGTGTGTGCAAGTGATAGTAGTGGTGGTGGTGGGGGTGACAGTGGGTGTGCTGGAGCGTGGTAGTAGTGGTGGTAGTGATAATTATGGGTGATGGGTGAAGGCCGAGGTTTTGGTGGTGGTGATGGTGGCGCTGGAAGTTGTGGAGGTTGTTGTTTTGCTATAAATATTACATCTTAAATACCAAAACTTACTGGTTCTATCCAACATTGTTGTCTTTGATATCAGGTTGTGTTGCTTGATGAATGCAGTCAGATGACCGAGCCGTCATCCCTCCTTCCTATGGCCAGGTTTGGATGTGAGAAGCTAGTTCTGGTCGGAGACCCTCATCAGCTAGACCCTACCATCCAGGGATCAGAGTCCGCTCACAAATCAGGACTAGAACAAACTCTCTTTGATAGACTTTCACTCATGGTAATTTAGATATTCCAGATTTTTCCAAATAACTTTTTATGCTTTGTTTTGAAACAGTAGTTTCCAACAAATAAATCATAGTTTGCTGAACAATTTTTTTAGGATGTTGTCTGGACTTATACACTGAAACTGTCACACAGGTATTAATAATATTTGGATGATTTATAAAACTCATTCAAAACTAAATCATAGTTTTCAATTCAATTCATTGCTTTTTCAAATACTTTTTTGCCCATGCAAGTCTTGGAAATTTACATGTGTAATACATATATATATACAGTGTAGGTACAACAACAACTAGATTAAGTGTACTTGCAACTACAGTGTACTTGCAACTACAGTGTACTTGCAACTACAGTGTACTTGACAAGTTTTCCCCATTCAGTTGTACTCTCCATTATATTTAGGAGTTCATCTATTTCCAAACGAGTGTCTCTTTCTCTAATTGAGTCATAACAGGGCAACCCATATGTTTGCTATCATTTAAAGAGGCCTACCAGATGGATAAATGATTTGAGCATTTATAACGTTGGTTCTCTTTCACAAGGTGTATATACATATTTTTTTATTATCATTAATTCTTGACCATATTTGATACAGGGCTATGATCCTATCATGCTGAGGACGCAGTACCGCTGCCACCCCTGCATCAGCAGCCTTGCTAACACACTCTTCTATGATGGCCAGCTCCTAGATGGTGTCATAGAAGAAGACAGACCTCCTTTACTGGTAAGCACCATTAATATTCTCCAGGGAGACAAAGACATAGAGAAAATGGGTTGACTGGATATGATACAGAGAGAAAAGAAGGAAGGGAGAGAGGAAAGAAGTAAAGAACTAGAGATAGACAGATAGAAGAGAAGAGAAGAGAAGAGAAGAGGAGAGGAGAAGAGAGGAGAGGAGAGGAGAGGAGAGGAGAGGAGAGGAGAGAAGAGAAGAGAAGAGAAGAGTAGAGTAGAGTAGAGGGACAAAGAGAGACAAAGTATAAGAAGAAGAAGTTAGGGAGAGAGAAAAGAAATAAAGAACTAGAGATAGACAGAGAGAAGAGGAGAGGAGAGGAGAGGAGAGGAGAGGAGAGGAGAGGAGAGGAGAGTAGAGTAGAGGGACAAAGAGAGACAAAGTATAAGAAGAAGAAGTTAGGGTGAGAGAAAGGAAAACATATATGCGAAGAGAGAGAGAGAGATAATAGACATAAGAAGTAGACATTAAGAAACATATTTGTCTTTGTTTGGTGTTAAAATGAATTATCATGTGACCTGTGTAGTTTAATGTACATTCCTTTAATCAGCTAAAACTGAGGTACCGTACATGTACAGCCCAGCCTACTCGTTTCCTGCTTCTTCAATTTGGGCAACAACTTGTTCCTTTAATATTCTATGCGGTAAATGTTAATGTTTGAATGTTTTTTTAATGCTTCTGAGCATTACACTTTCCATTGACTAGATCATTTTTAGCCAGTAGATATCAGATCCTTGAGTACAGCCCAACCTCCCAACATTGTGCTTCTTCAAAAAAATTATTGGTAGAGTCGAGCCTTGCTTTGTTTAATGCATTAACAAGTTTATGTTGGAATGGTTTTTATGCCCCTCATATTTCTTTCCATTGAGGAGACTGTCATTAGCTTGCCATGGCCCTGTCTTATAAAGAGTTTGCTATCGATCGTAAGTCCTCCAATCAATCGCAAGTTTACTGCCTCCTATCGCAAATCAAGTTGCAACTTATTTGGGATTGATATCAACCACAATTATTTTCATAAAACATAGGAGGCTGTAAACTTACGATTGATTAGCGAACGGGTCAGATCGATCACAAATCTTAATAAGATGGAGACCAGGGGGGTGTTTAACAAAGATCCAAAGTTGAACTTATCTCTAAGTTGGACGTAACAATTATGGAAAGCCGTTGGCATCTTTAAAAATCATTTTGTAAAAGTTATTTCAAAAGGCATAAAATGTTGATTCAAGTCATTCATATTTTTTATTATCAAGGAGATTTCATGTTCTTGATATGGAATTTATGAAAAGTCTAATATAGTTAAATTTTTGCTGTTGAATATATTTTATTTTAAGGCTACAAATGGCTCTCCATAATGTTTAAGTCTAACTTAGAGTTAAGTTCGACTTAGGATTTTTGTGAAACACCCCCCAGATGTGTAATGATTCTTTGTCTTTGACTGCAGCCCAACCTCCCAACTCTGTGCTTCTTTAACATCTCCCACGGCCGTGAGATGAGTGCGAGGGATGGTAGCTACTTCAACGACCCCGAGGCAAGCTTTGTGGTGTTCCTCATCGGCAGCATGATGGAGATGGGGATTTCCCCTTCCGATGTAGGGGTCATCACACTTTACAAGGCTCAAGTCAGCAGGATCAGAATGCTACTACAGACATCAAGGTAGAATGCGTTATATTGTCAGTTGAGAGCGAGAATGGCATTAGCCCTGTGTTTATGAATTAATGCCCTCTTGGCTCTGATCAGCAGTATACTGTTAACAACTAAATTATTCATACCCCTTGTGAATATAATGTTTTTGTGTTTTGTGTAACTCAAGAAAGAAAGGTCAACTGGTGGAATTGGAGCCTCTGTTGAATGCTTTTAGCTATTAGCTTTAATATGTCTCATGCTCAAGAAACCTAAATCGGGAAAAAATCAATTTTTCGCATACTCAAAAAATTACAAAACTTGGTAGGGGTATGCAAATGTATTTGTTACCCGTACATGTCCAGTTGATATAAACATAATGGTATTGTCCGTGCAGAGCAAGAAAGGCATTACCCTACTTTGAACGATGTGAGATAATGCCCTTCTGGCTTTTTCAGATGATTTTCAAGGATATTTGCTAGATAATGCAAGTCTGTTTTTCCCAAGCCTTTTACTTTTCATCCCTATAGGCGTATCCAATAATGATAAAAATGGAAGAAATCTACTTTATGTCTTTACAGTTATTTACAATGTGAATTTAACCCCATACAAATGTTACTTGAACTTTGAATATTAAACATCTATGGGTGTGCTGAAAAATAAAAAACAGTGAAGAAATTATAAGCAGCACAAGCAGATTCCTGCAGTTAAATTATTATAAATCTTTGCATACCATTCTTACCCCCCCCTACCAAATTCATTTAAAGTAAATCTCATATAGTATGCCTCCCCACAAATGTAAAAAGCAATATCCGTGCTCACTTGGTAATCAGGTGATCAATCGTGTAGAACCTTGGAGGTATAAGCTTAAGATGTATGGATTATCATTGAGATTAGAGAAGAGATTAATGTAACCTTGAAGAATGGGTGTGAGCTATGTGGGATTTAGATTAATGAGGGTGGACTTGGGGTAAGTCTAGGAAGGTGTATTAACTTTAAGAGTTTTAGGTGGATTTCATTTAAGGGTTGAGGTATGTAGGAAAAATAGAGGTAAAGTGAATTAATTGATTGAGGGTTTAGTAACAGCTTTAAGATCAAAAGGCTCAAAACAAAACCACTGCATGTATGGTTTTAGTATACCCCCAATTTAAAAAAAAAAAAAAAAAAATTTCTGTTACTCTAGTTTTTACAATTTTATTTACCAATCATGTACACTACAATATTTGATGCATTTGGTAGAGTGTAGGAAAAAATATGGTCGGCTTGCCAATTTAACATCTGAACTTCTGTAACTTTTCCACCAGTACTCAGAACAGTAGTGAACTAAAAGCCATCCAGATATCGACAGTCGAGATTTCCAAGGAGGAATTGAGTCCTCTCTTGTCTCATCTTGTCTTGTCTTGTCCTGTGTTAAGACCAATGAATTAAGAGATTTGTTCTGATATATTCAGTTTTATTTGTTTGACAGCACTCAGAATAGTAGTGAGCTAAAAGTCATTCAGAGATCCACTTTAGATGCATTCCAAGAAAGAGGTTCTGCTTGTCTTGTCTTTTCTACTTTTCTCTGCTCTTCTCTTCTCTTGCGTAAAGATAAATGAATCAACAAATTTGTTTTGTTTCTTTGACAGTACTCAGAACAGTAGTGAACTTAAAGCCATCCAGATATCGACAGTAGATGCTTTCCAAGGAGGAGAGAAGTCCATCATCATCTTGTCTTGTGTTAGGACTCAGAGAGTCGGATTCATTGACTCTGACAAGTAAGTGCCAGGAAAAAATATTAATAGAAATGCTATGCTCAATTGTTGATCATGTAATATAGTTTATTCTGGGGTTGTTACTTGTAGGGAATATGTTTTAAATCTACATAAAACAGAAAACCAGATGCCCCACATAATGTTATTGTGATTGTGTCTATCCTCATTTGTGTGTCATAAAATAGAATTAAGCATACAGGTACATTTACATCTTTAATGTTCACATTTATTGTCCATTTAACAATGGAAATTTGTGATATCTACATGGCACATGGATGCACAAATAGACATATACATTCATACAAACAGGCAAATTCCTGGCATGTTAAAGAATTTGAGTTGACAGAAAACAAAACGCAAAAACTATAGCAATCATAGATATAGTCATGAATGCATCAAAAATACTGTATTTGACCATTTCTTCATAGACGAACCAATGTTGCACTGACCAGGTCCAAGAACCATCTTTTGATTGTTGGAGGGATGAAGATGCTTTCAGATAATCACCTCTGGGGAGAGATCGTCCACAAATGCCAAGGTAAACGTAGAATTTAAATAAAAAAATTATAGTCATGCATCAATATATAATATATAATAACAATGCATTCATTTCATCATTTTCATTATGTCACACAAGTTGAACCTATCTCTAAGTTAGTCTTAAACATTATAGAGAGCCATTTGTAGCTTTAAACAAAATATATTCAAAAGCAAAACTTCAAATAATTTAGACTTTTTTTTAATAAATTCTACTTTAAGAACATGAAATTCCTATAGGTAATACAAAAAATGAATGATTTGAATCAACATTTTATGCCTTTTTGAAATAAATTTTACAAAATACTTTCATAGATGCCAACGGCTTTCCATAATTGTTAAATCCAACTTAGAGATAAGTTCGACTTAGGATCTTTGTGAAACACCCCCCTGATAGGGGGGCGTTTCATGAAACGTAGCGACTAACATCATTTTCACCGACAATTCTATTGTCACCGACTATTTTTCAGGCCTCTGATTGGTAAAATTTAGTAAGCGCTGACAGTTGTCGGTGGACAAATCTTGATGAAACGCCTCCTGTTCTGTATCAAGTCATTTTAACTCCATTGTATTTGAGATTTAATATATACATGTTTAATGTATAGAACATTATTTTACACATTGCTTCATACACTCAACTCAAACAATACTACAGCACTTTAAAATTTGAAGTAGGTGAAAAGTGCAACTGTAATGGACTTTTATTTTGTCTTACAGAGAGATCAGATGGAATCCAAGATTCCAAGGCCTTCCAGAAGCAGTGGGAGGGGAGACTGAGGGAACTGAAACAAGATGCTGACCTTGAACCGGTAGAGAGACCTAGGAGAACGAGGGAAAAAAGAAGAAAGCTGGAAAGAAGTGAGAGAGAGCATTCGCCAGCCATGTCACTGGATAGCAATGATGGTAATTGGTTTGATCTTTATTCTCCTTCTTCATCCCTTCTCCAAATTCCTCTTTGTATCTTTACTCACTTTATTTTCCTTAAATTCTAGTGCAGCCAATATAAACTTTCCCTCAAGTCCCCCCCCCCCAAAAAAAAAAAAAAAGAAAAAAAGAAAAAGAAGCTTTGCAATCCAAGTCCAGACTTTGATATCACTGTGTCAAATTTTACATTATATTAATTATGTTACTAAAATGTGGACAGCAACAAATCTTTCCTTTTTTCTGTATTGATTTCAAATCTGCAGTAGCTATTTAGAGCAGTGTTTTGTTTGCTTTGTTCCTTTAGGTTAGTGTTCAGCTTTCTTATTATTATTGCATTTTACTTTGAAGATTCTCCTACTCTCCTCTTGAACATGTGGTCGAGTCAGATTCCGAAGAAAGCGAAGAGGACCGCCCTAACTTTAACATTGGGAATTTGTTAAGATGATGCTAGTCTTCCATGCATAATATGTATTTTTCAGAGCTATTCTTATACTTTTGATTTTCAGAAGATTTTGTAAGCAGTGTATCACCAAGTGTGCCTGGAACTAGTAATGCTTGCAAGCCCGCTATCTTAGAAATGGACTGTTCTATTAAGAACACACTGCTGCACCCTACAGGATCACCCAGTTCTTTCATAGGGGATGATGACTTGCCTTGTATAGATCTGAGCACACCACCTGAAGATGAGAGACTGAGCAATGCCAGATCAAAGATGGACTGTATGGAATCGCCCCGCTCACAAGAAGTCGCGTCCGCAGCTATGCCTGTCGCCTTCCAAGTGGACAACACTTCATTCTCACCCCATTCGTGCATAGAGGGGGATGACTTACCCCTAGTTAATCTGGATACCGTACCAAAAGTCAAGGACATTGGCGATGCTACATGGGGCGCAGATCACAAGGAATCTTCCCATTCTGAAGAAGTCGAGTCCCAGGGGAGGAGAGATCCCGTCGTGCAGGAACCCTCGGAAACACCAGATGCCAGTATCTCCTACTCTCCTCTTGAACATGTGGTGGAGTCAGATTCAGAAGAGAGCGATGAGGACCTCCCTAACTTTAACATTGGGAATATCTTATGATGATGCTAGTCTTCTATGCCAAAAAGATCATTTCGAGGGTTCACTGACACAAAGACGTAACTCCATATTTGCCAAAAATGAGTATTTGATATCAAAATGTTCAGAAAAATGTGGGCTTTCCAGGAAACACAAAGACTTAACTCCACCCAACACCCACATTGAAGTCGATGGCTAAATATCTGGCTAATAGTCGTTATTTTTCCCACTTGAAGACATTTTCAAGCCCCCACCTTTTTTTAGGGTAGTTCTAAATTAGTATTATCTTTCAAATGCCGTTGGAATTTTACCTTTTCATTTTTTTTGGCCTGCAAATGGGACATAGTACATGTACCTTTAAGGCCCAAGTGGACCTCTATCTTTAAACTAATTTTTCTCAAAATGGCCAAAATGGAGTTATGTCTTTGTGTCACTAACCCCTCGATTTGTTTGATTGTAATAGAATGGTGTCATATTTTGTACTGATGCAATTCAAATGTTATTTGTATTGATTTCTTAATTGTACAATAGTCTTCTGTAATTGTGCCTTTCGTCACAGTGAGGCAGTATATACAAATTTTGAAGCAAATATAATGAAGGCACACAAGTTCACATGGACCAGAACATTTCACGAATCTATCACATCCACCTTTTTTTCTATAAAAAGTTTAGCCACATTTAGAATTCCAAACAGGTTTGGATTGTTTGTTGTGTATAGAACCAAGTGAGAGTAGAGTCAACAATGAAGAAAACACCACAGAGTCATTAGAATTACAGCTTTCAAGTGACATTTAATTCACATTTTTATATTGTATCGTGTCACACACATACTACATAAAGGACATATATATATCGTTTCTTTGTGCCAGCACTTGTGTTATATATCAGGATAATACACTGCCGTGATGCATACCATGATTTGCCAGTAAACGCCTTGTCCGTACATTTCACCGTCTTTCATAAACCTCTTTGAATACGTATTATTTATACATAATAAGAAATATTATATTGTGTGCCGAATGCCAGAAAGGCATTATTTGAGTCAACGTCCTTCTGGCTCTCAGCAAACTTTATGGTACAGTCAAACCTGCTTTAGTGACTACCTGTCTACAAAGACCACATTTTTTGTTTCCCCTGAAAATGGTTTCTCATTGCATCATGCACTGAAGGAACCGGTCTTCAAAGACCACCTGTCTAAAAAGACCACTTTTTGTGTTCCCTTGGGTGGTCACTATAGACAGTAGAAAGAAAAGGGAGAAGCAAAGTGTATTGTTCTATGTCATATTAAATACACCTTACACCCGACATACGGTCTAAAATATTTTTCATACAATTTTTAACATTTATCTTCACAAAATACATAATATAGAGTTAAAATCCTGTACTTTTAAGAAGTTTGAAGATGTTTTGTATCCAATGTGTTTATGTGCAAGAAGAGGAACATTTGCAACTTATTAATCACCTTTATCAGAGCTCAACCTTCGCATCAAGAATGAACAATTGAAAGAAGCTAGACAGTAGTTTGTGGAAGTCTGCATTACATAACGGGTTTCCTGCAATTTGTGGAGTGCCCCTATGTTATAAGGGATATCTGGACCGAAACTAAAGTGACCCTAGATGGTTACCACGGAAGCGACCAATTACACAGCTGCCTGTCTTTGGACCAAAGTCGCTTTATGCTGAATGTTAGATGTGCGTGTGGATACTTATACTTAAGAGAATTCAAGTTTTACCCAGGTAGATGACATCAAAATGTGTCACAACTTGTCCTTCTAAATGAAACTGCTTTACTGCATAATTTAAGTTGACAAGATACTCGTCTTATTCTGCATGATTAATGAAAATGTTGCTCATTTGACTGGTTTACTGTGGACTGCACATGTTGAATACAGACAAAAGCAACTTCTTTATCAGTAGACCTATTAATTGACAGTATTACTATTACTTAACTAACACTAACAGTGGATGTTTTCTTTAAAATAATTCATTGCAAAGCTTCTTTGTACTAGCTTTTGAAAAGGCAGAAGATATGTCTGTAACTAAATGCAGATCTACTTGAAGTATTTAATCCAGGATTTTGATTCAATATACTGAGTATTTATATTCAAAACTAGGATTTTTAAAAATACAATAATTCGTTCAATTCGTAACCGCACATTAGTTTTAGTATTCATCAAATTGGCAATATTGAATGTTATAAGAATACAACAAAAATTGATGGGTCTTATGCAGAACAAACAGTATTCCACGTGCCAAATAATATAATATACTGAATATTTTAATATTCAAAAAGTTTAATGTTGTGAAATATGCAAGATGTTGAAGATATATTATGTGTACACGTTGCTGTGTGAAACAAGAAAAATACGATAATTGTGTCAAAATTGTATGTTTGTTCGAATTCTTTTCTTGATTGTTTGTGACTATATATACCTGTATATATATATATATATGTCTATTTATATCTTTCAGAAAGAGTAAAATAAAACTGATTATAAATATATTGCATCAAAACTTTGTTCATATGAATATACCCTTTGATTCTGAGTATGGTTAAAGTTCACAAAATCTTGAAGGAAATCTTGGTAGAGATGTATTTTCGGTTTCCCTTTTCTATTCATAGAACCAAATTATACTCAATCTTGTGTAATAAGTTCAGATATTGATCTTTCAATAATATATTGATATCTGTTGACCATGAACATAGGAGCATGTGATTTCAACTTCCCCATATAAATCTGGTACAAGAAAACTTTTCAATGTGCATGAAAACTCTCCCGTTAGATGTACGTAAAATCTAAGAACATAAAACATACGAACTAACAATACAAAACTGGTGTTTGATGGCAAATTTTCATAATCAATAAATTATTGGAGTGTCAAATATCACTTTTAACATTAAATATTTGATATTAATACATGATATCTTTAATACACTTTTAAAAGTTCATCAGATATCGTTTTACATTGAATCTAAGATTAAGGAGTGCAGAGTTACAACTTCTGATAAATACCAGGAGTTTGGTTGCAAATTGTCATTAATATTGTAGATTATTAGTATCAAATAACATTTAATATGGGATATTGAAATAATATCTTCTACATTAACTTTTCATAATTCATGACAAATATATGTTACATTAAATCTAGAAACGCATAATTGCTACTTCTGATACAAACCCGGTGTTTTGTGGCTAATTATAATTAGTAGATGATCAATTGCAGCATCAAAGATCACAACATTAAATATCGGATGTTGAAATAATATCTTAAATTAAACTTTTCAAAGTTCATGGAGTACAGTTATCTCCTGTTACAATATGGGAACATTTAAATACAACTTCCTATAAAACCCTGGAGTTTGTTGGCAAATTATCAATTGGAGCATCAAATATCACAACATTAAATTTTTGATAAATTAAAATGATCTGTTGTACCCTTCTCATAATTCACAAGAGTTATCTTTTAACATTGTACCACTCTGTACTTATGGTGTTCAATTAAAAAAATTAATCAATAGATTATCTCTGTGTCAAAGATTAGCTTGCACTAAATCAAATAATATGCTCTAGTAATGTCAGAAAATATAGTCTCACAGAATCAAATGAAACGCACTAAATGGTCAAGAATAAATAATGTCTACCAAAACAATTCTGGTAGAAAAAGTATAAAAGCTAGGAAGGAGCGTAGAAAAAGTATAAAAGCTAGGAAGGAGCGTAGAAAAAGTATAAAAGCTAGGAAAGGGCCAATAAATGTATTAATGTAATTTAAAGGGATTGGAAAATATTCAATATGTCTTCAGCTATGCTTGCAAAAACTTGTCTTACTTGTGTTTCAGAGACCAAAGGCTTATTATGAGTTTAATCCGGTACAAATAAATTACTTCCCGCTTCCCAGATATCTACATGTACATTACATGTATAATCTGAATACTTGCATCTTATGCCAGTTCTGTCCTTTGGCAAGATATTAATCTACATTTGCCACTCTCCACCCAAGTGTTAAAATGGGTACCAGTAGGAAAGAATTCCTTAAATCTGTGAGCGCCGAAATCGGCTACCTAGCAGTGCCGGGGTAAAAGTTGGAGTGCCTTGAGCACCATGCATGGTGGTGGATATGTGCGCTATACATACATGTATATGATAAAATATTACATTCTTATGAGGTGCATATGAAACATTTCCAATGCACTCCCAAAGGACTTTGGATATTATTACCCTGGGTTTAGCTCCAGCAACCGTAGTGCTCAATGCATTCAAGGAACGAATCTTACTACACCCGGGTCAGGTGTGGCAAATGTAGGATTAATGTCTTGTCAAAGGACATTAGTGCTGCGGCAGGGATTTGAACCCCATACCTAGTGGTGCACTATCCGACTTATCAACTAGACCACAACACCTCTACATGTCTCTCCAACTGTGTTTACTAAACATACACCAAACATTTGATAAACGTGGAAACTTCAACACTGAAGGCACTGTGCAAAACAAACATTTCTGATATACATTATCAAATACATAGATAGTGTACTGTCCTATATATGTATGGTGTGGAATACCACATTGCCTGATTAAATGATTTCAAAACAGAACCAACTAAATTTTGAAAGCATTGCCACTGCTGGAATGTAGAGTCTCTTTTAAAAAATATTGTAAAGTGAATAACCAAAGGCCCCACCCCCACCCCCATCCCCTACAAAAACAAAACAAAACAAATTGACCTTATATGACCTTGTGAGATAATGTTCTGTAGTAGTTGATAATTGATAACAGATGGGAATGAGAATTTGATAACGTGCCAGTGCATCATGCATTCTTTCAAACCAACTCTTCCCCCCACCCTCCAAAGTTATAGATGTAAATTCTATATTCTGTACTGCGCTTTAAACTTATGAAACCTATTGATGACACTTTTTCCATATCAATTCATTTGTGCATAGTACAAAATTACTGTTGAAGAAATAACTGGTTTTGTTTTAAAAATACCATGTTTTTTTTTTTTTTTCTTGTTTGAAATATGTTAAATTAACTACGGCACATACATGTACATGTATGAAGACTGGTATACAATGCATGACGACATCATAACGCGAAGTTGGGTGGTATACTCCTTGCTCGTGCAAACTCCCTGGCCCGTAGATGGCGCTCTAACTTGGCGAGATCGCTCTCTTCTGGAAGCAATACATCAATCTGAACCCCTTTGGCGCGGAACCTCGCGAGACTTCTCTCTGTAATATAGCGACAGTCTTTAACTTTTAAAGTTTTCAGGCTCTCCAAGTTCCATAGTTGGCTGGTCAAATGAATAAATGGTGAAAGAGGAGATACAAATTGATAATAGATTTTCAATGCTCGAGAGGCCATCAAAAGTGCTATCATAAAGTTAATTCTCTAATACATGTAGTGTACGTTGTTTGATACATGTAGCTGTATATAAATCACTTTCATTTTATTATCAGCTTTTCAATGTTTCTGAAATATAGTAATGTGCTTGAATTATGCAATTATTTATTTTTAGTGTTTATGCTATTGCTTCATTAATGTTCAATTTAAATAACATTGACAAAGATAAAAATAAGCTTATAAAATGAAAGGGCAATACAGTGTAATAACCAATTGGTATTATTTTCTATATATAAGGCTTCCAAGTGGTACGATAAATCAGTGTATTCAATATCCTTAGCGCAGTACCCGGATGACTGACCAATAATAAGTGTGACACATCCAATAATATATTTATATTCTCCAAGAATGCTGTAGTTTGGCTTGTCAGCAGACCATACATTTGACAAGTAATCGTATTAATTTATTTACCTAACAAGTAACAAGAATTAATCTCACCTAACAGGAGTAGAAGACAGAGAATCTCAGGAATATGGTAGTACATGTAATGTGTAAGGGCCTGGACATTTTTTTTTTTTTTTTAATTTTTTTTTTTGCGGCCGAATATTCGGGTACGAGAAATCGTACCCGAGTAGTTGTCAACCGTGCGGGTACTCGAGCATTCGACTACCCGTCGCAGCCTTAGTAATGTGTACAGTAAATTACACACAAAAAAAAAAACCACTTACCGAATTGCAGCATCTGTGATTCTCCAGCACCCCTGAACATCCAAGTACTCAATATTTGGACAGTACGTACAGATCTGATCCACAAGGAGATCTGTAACACCATACGCTCTGGCTACAGACAACCACTTCATGTGTGGATGTAGCTGCAGGACCAGACTAAGAGTGTCATCGTCCATAGCCCAGCATCCTCTGAGGTCCAGGTGCTCCAGCTGGTCACAGTTCATCCCGACACACTCAACAGATGTCGACGTCACCTGTTGACACTCCGCAAGGGACAGGCTGCACAGGTCTGGACACCTAGTGGCTATCCTCCGCACCACGTTGGTCGACAAGCTCGAGTTCTCAGAGATGCTGATATCCCGCAGGTTTCTATTTGCTTCGATGACAGGCAGGATTAGATCGTCCGTGATCCACTTCTTGCAATTGGCAACGTTCAGCGTGGTGAGGTTCTTTGCCTCAGCGGTTACGACGCGAAAGGCATCTTGGGTGAATTCGGGTCCTACAGCAGACAGGTCAAGGTGATGATTGGAGGCAAAGAATATTGCTACAGCATCTCGGAAGCCGCAGGACACCTGTCGCAACTGAAACAAGTCTGTAAGGCTCATGAAGGGCAGAATTCTGGAGACTAAAACATCTTCCCAAGGGAGAACATCCAGGACGGTCAATCTAAAGTGAAAAGAAGAAAACAATGATATTTTTTCAGGATTTTACTATGATAAAGAAGAAGACAAAAATACCTAGTTGTATTTTCTTTCACTCCAATTATTGACTTACGCACAAGATAGATTTAGCAGATAACAGAATGATGCTGTCTCTTACTGAGGAAATTGCTCCCCTACCCTTTTTTTCCAAAATTTTCTTAAGGAGAAGTTAGAATGACAAACGATAAAAGTCTGAATGTATCAATGAACATTGGTCACCAGGCTTACCGCTTTTTCTTTGGCTTCAAACAGCCTCCAATCAGATGCTTCAATATTCTCATCAAGTTTGCTACAATCAATGCCATAGTTACTTCCACTAACAATGCACCACTTTCACAGGAACTTCGACAGCTCGATCCAGGCCAACACCAAAAATGATTCTCAAGTCAAGTCGTTCCTCACAAGCAACTCGACTTCAACCAATGCATCCATGAGCTGAACTAAATTTGTCCAAACAAATCCATTTCATATGTTGATTAGACTAATTTCGTCCCTCAAAAAATCACATCTTCATGTGCTTTTTGACGAAAAAGAAGGCGTAGGGCGACTCCCAGCTCTTACGATGGATTATGAGAGTCTAAAGAGCTACGTGTATTACGGCAATAAGGCATTCCAAGCTATGAGTGGTTAAGCTGCCCTTGGAGTGAACCTCTAGAACCAATGACACATCGGGCTAATCGCAGCTGTCAACAGCAGAGTGTCTGGTACTCTGGTGAGATACTGCACGCGCGCATACATGTACATGTAGCCGGGCAGGGACAATTTACGTACTGCATGTAACCGTGCATGTACGTGAAAGGTTGAGTTTACACCAGTTGCTTCAAGGATTTACAGGCCATCAACATCATTTAAAGCCCTAATTTCTTCAATATTTTTTTTAATGAATTCATCAACTGGTAGATATAGGTGTACATTACCAATTCTAATTTAATAGCAATACTGAAAATTAATGTTTGGTCTAGTAATAAACACATACAGTCAAACCTGCTTTAGTGACCACCTGCCTACAAAGACCACTTGCCTACAAAGACCACATTTTTTGTTTCCCTTGAAAGTGGTACCTCATTCAAACATGTACTAAAGGAACCTGTTTACAAAGACCACCTGTCTACAAAGACCACTTTCTGTGTTTCCCTTGGGCGATTACTATAGACAAGTTTGACTGTATTTCATATTTTTAAACTCTTGGTTGCCATAACATGTAATAAACAAACAAATTTTATTTTATTGTTTTGAATTTCCTTGTTTTTTTAATTATCTTTACCTACAATGTATGAGATTTCAAGAAAGACATTTTTTTATTAAGGATATGGTCAGTGCCTTTTGAAATTAAGAAGAAAAAAAGTAGAATAGTTTAATACAAAGAGTCTAGAGATCATTTCTACTTTCTCGTAACTATTTTCTCATACCTTGTTCATGCTGTCAAAGAAAATCATGACAAGTAAATTACAGGTCTCTTTAATTTTCCTGTTTTACCAGTCCCAACCAAACACTTCCTGCCCTGGCCTTGTTTACCGCTATGCTCTGCAGGTTTAATCTAATTTCCGCAAACTGTATGCTGTGTGACGTGAAAAGGAACATTGTTAAGTGTGAGGGGTGGGTACTATAGAGCAATGGGGATGCTGACCGGTTGAGTACTGGGTTTAAATTGGGAAGGGTGAGGGGGTGAGGTGGGTGAGGGGGTGAGTGAGGGGCGGGTGAGGGGGGAGGGTGAGGGGCGGGTGAGGGGGTGAGGGGAGGGGAGGTGAGGGGTGAGGGGGGTGAGGGGCAGGTGAGGGGCGGGTGAGGGGGTGAGGGGAGGGGAGGGGAGGGGTGAGGGGGTGAGGGGTGAGGGCGTGAGGGGGGGGGGGGGGGGGTGAGAGGCAGGTGAGGCGGGTGAGGCGGGTGAGGGGCGGGCTGAGTAGTACACTGTACAGTAGGTAGGGATGGGGTGGTGTTGTGTGGTGCGGGTCCTGGGAATGAGAGGGAGCGTGGATCTTAGTTTGCATTTTGCAATTAAGATTTCCTTAGAAAAATGTCCAAAATCTTGAACACACTGGATTATAAGACTTCCTGTTTATAATACTTGAACATGTATTATTTGTTTACAAGAATTAAATACCAGTAGCTTAATTTTAACACAGAAACTTTGCCCCACAGTTGTGCACTGGTGAAAGAGCAGCAGCAGCAATGTGAACACATCCATGCAAGATCGTTTCAAAGCGTCAAAAAGACTGCTTGTGGAAACTCATCGTCTTTTCAATCTTACAAGTACTATGCTTTGTTTGCGATGATTCACACTTGGTAAGAAAATGGTGAGAATCGTGGCAATGAGGATTTACTGCCTTCCTGTGAAAGGTGAAAATCATGACGCACACCTGGCACCTGCTATTATTCAGG
>JAVYIG010014408.1:0-41684 GCA_035222895.1 Strongylocentrotus droebachiensis
GGTGTATGCATGTGACATTTGGGAATGTTTGTCTTATCTGGATGGATATAAATCGTCTTATGTGAAAGTTTTCAGATAGATTTAGGCCTACAACATGAGGGGAAATGTGTAATAAACCTTCCACTGTATGTCTTTTTTCTGTTAACCTTTCTCTATCTCTCACTGACTGATTTGCGTCATGATTCGGGAAGCATTGCAACCATATACAACTTTATTTGTTGTATTTCTATATCAAAAGAAATGTATGCCACAACAAAGTATTTTGTTACCCCTCGTTCGCTTTACTTTTCGCAAATTTGATAAATCAGGATGATTCCTGGCAACGAGATGACTGAACATATTTTCCCCGCTTACTCGCAATAATTAGAATCCGGATAGTGTTATATCAGCCGAGAGGCCCTCAATCGGCTCTCAAACGAAAATGTGCACCTATATGCATGAGGGATGAAAAACAAATCCTCTGATGAATTTTGGATCAGGGGCCGCGAATTCAAAAAAGCTAAAGAACGGTCTTTGGTCTACGATATACTGAGCGTCGTTGCCATTCATTTACACGTAGCATAATTTTTGTTCGGAGTGGTTTGCCGTGCCATATTTTAGCAATAATTTGACAATGTTTAAAGATAAACTTGAGTTCTGGTTAAACAAAAAAATGAATTCTCACAGAATCAAACGAAACTTACACTGAATGTTCAAGATTACAAATAAATGACATGTGCCAAACAATTTTGGAAGAACATGTATACTGGCTGAGTAATGAGCATAGAAAGACAAGGAAATGAAGGTAGTACTAGCCCCGACACCATGTGTGTTGTCCCATATATAGCTTTCCGTGTCAGTCCTTGTTACTTTACCAAGACTCGGTCAAATTTATTATGATTTTGATGACTCCAGAACCTTGCAGTGCACACCAATTCTTACATGCTACATGATCAACTGTTTCTGATCCTTTCCACACCTTTTCTTTCACAATGCAAACGCATTACCAGTACTAAAGTTTATCTTTAAAGTTTGCACAAACCTGACTTGACTGAATACAATAACCATCCAAAAGGACAAAAGGCAAAGCCCTCTATATCGTCCACGAAAAAAGCCATGACTGTCACGTACAGGTACCAAGTTTGGCCTAAAGATATCACATTTAGTCCATGGGCCAGACCAGATATTGGTACCACCAGAGGTGGCAAAACCTTTGTACTATTTTTTTGTTTGTTGGGCATATATACGTGTAAAAAGTTGTGATAGCATTTCCGAATGGACAGCTTAGTCATATAATCAGCAGTTTCCATGGCAACACAACAATAAAACCGGTATTATTCAAAGAAACAGTTAAAGTCATTTAAAAATTATAAAAACACTTTTGAAAGCGTAAAAATGTACAGGTTAGAGTACCTCTCCATAAAGGAAAGTAATGAAATGCAAATTACATTACCATTTATAACGGTTGCCATGGTAACGACTCCAGAATAGCCTAAAATCAAGGATTTTTGAGTAATTTCAGTAATATATTACACAATATACTCATTCAAGACAAGTTAAAGTCCGCTTTCCAAAATAATGACAAAACTATATGACTAATACATCATATAAGCCAAGAATATGCTATATAGTACCTTCCCATTGTTACCATGGCAACATGAATTAGAGTTAACAAGATGCCCTGTACGGTACTATATGCCATATTTTGGCTATATTTTGGCATTGGAGAGGTGTTGAAAGTTCATTTTAGTGTCTGTATCCAGGTTTTCAGGCCCAGAGAATGAAAGCTAGAATACCTCACCATGAAGAAAAGTAATGAAATGCAAATTACATCACCATTTATAACGGTTGCCATGGTAACGACCCCATAATAGCCTAAAATCAAGGATTTTTGAGTAATTTCAGTAATATGTTAGACATTATGCCCATTCAAGACAAGTTTAAGTCCCCTTTACTAATTATTGAAAAACTATATGACCAATCTATCATATAAGCCAAGAATATGTAATAGTACCTTCCCATTGTTACCATGGCAACATGAATTAGAGTTAACAAGATGCCCTTTTGGCTATATCTTGGGATAGGAGAGGTTTTGAAAGTTCATTTTGGTGTCTATACCCATGTTTTCAGGCACAGGGAACATGGCTAAAGCATTATTTTGGACATTAACATAGGACATCACCGCTATTTTTCATACATTTACATAAAATCAGAGCAAAATGTCCATAAAAGTATTCTGCCACTGCATATTACAAGCTGTTGCTTAGGGTTTAGAAAGATATAACATTGTGATGACTACATTAGATGCCAGAGAACTTAATCATTTTGATTATATGCAATGCTGGAACCAGCACAGATTTATCTCATGAATGACCATTTGTTTGCTATTGTATCAAAACTGTGAAGAACCTGGGATGTATATCTCTTAGCATATGCACACTGTGGTCACCCATTGAGAAGATGTTTCAAGATGCTGGACTGAGGGACCTATGTGTAGAGTCAGGTGTCATTGCTATTAGCTTTGTAGCTGGAGTGATGGAATGCTGCAAGTACAACCGTGCAGTAAAGTTTTTGTACGAGGCATTTATGCGACAGGCATGGAAAGGCTTCCTGTCTAGAAACTAACCACACTGACGACCAGGTACATCTGGAAGAAAGCCTCACAGTCGTGAACGGCCTATCTGAAGATGTTTCTCAAGCTGCTGGCTGTGAGATGATTGAGAATCAGTCCTTTGAACCCATCTTCAAGCTGTTTGATGTCTACCTTGATTACCTGATACAGGAGAATCGGACCCTCTCGGCCTTCTGGATGTCATATGTGGACATTGTCGAGGTTCTAGGTCTGGCTTGGGCATCTAGAGAGGGTGTCTGGGTGCTGCACCTCGCTTTAATTCGTGCAATGATTCCCTGGTGCTTCGCCGACGACAAACTGAACTATGCACGCTTTCTTCCCTACTATAGTTATTATGCACATATAAAAATATGTCCCGGCTGGCCAATTGATCACCCAGATGTGCATGAACAATTCATGCAGGGCCAGAGATTTTCTGTACAACTGGGTAGGACATCTTTGGCAGAATCCCAGTCGACCAGAAAATTGAAGAAACCATCAACAAGGACACACAGACCACTGGGGGGGGGGGGGGGGACAAAAGGCTTCAGCCTAAAACCAGGAGCTGACAGTAGGTACTACCTGACATCTGAATACAGAAGCTCATATTATTTTGAGGGAGTTGAGAGACATGATCAGCAGAAACAGTTTACAGCACTTCAATCATCCGGACCTGCAACTAAGCCGGATAAGAAAAGATGAGACCGATGTTTGTTCATTTGTGGAACTATTCGAGAACAGCTGAGCTCGAGCCATGATGAAACGGAGTTGGTCAACTCGTCTACTGTAACCTGGCCCCACCAGTTTCTTTCCAATGACCTGCTGAAAGTTCACAAAGTTGGAAAAGAAGCATACCGAGAAGATCGTTTGGAAAAAGAGCAACCCACGGTAAACTTTCATGACAAGATGAAAAAAAGAGAGCCTGAAGACCTTCCTCAACATCAATAAAAAGCAAGATGGTTACAAAGCTAAAGGGAATCAGGTAATTGTGAAGGCAAACCGAAACCTCTTTGGGCGCATGATCATCATTGCTCACAGCAGAGCGCTATATGTAATAGAGAGGTTCTAGCACGCACACTCGGACCAATACCGTGGTCACTGGCAACAGCTTTGCTCTCTGCGCAAGACAAACAGAGCTGGAGAAAATTGTGTCACCAGCAGCTTGTATCATTGATGGAATGAGGCTTGTCCATAGACTCAAAGGGGATGGCAAGTCATTTGCACATCTAACAGATGCTGCACTGATGCTAACTCTGCACGAAGGCACTGATAGTGCCAGGATTGATGTCGTGTTCGATGTCTACAGGATGAGTCCATCTAAAATGCAGAGAGATGCAACAGAGGTTCCATCGCTGGAACTGCAGTGGAAGAACATTGCTCCTTGTCACAATATTTTGCAGTGGAAAAAATTCCTGAGAAACCCTGAAAACAAAAATAAGCCTCATCAAATTCTTGGTCGATCAGTGGAAGCAGCCTGCAGAGAGGGAGAACTTTCATGATAAGTCACTTCATGTGGCAAGTGGAGAAGCACTAATGCTGACACACGAATGCTTCTTCATGCCTGGCATGCTGCGGAGGATGGACACAGATCCATAGTAATCACAGCTGAAGACACAGATGTGTCGATAATCTGTGTCTGTATTTAATATGGTGCTGTCCCATGGCGCCGGCTAAGCCCAATGGGCCCATAACATTTGATTTAAATGACAAGCGGTGAAAATCTCTCGGGCCGCAGAGATTTTATTTTTGTTAAATTTTTCCACTGTGCTCTCATCGTTTCCATTCCGACTCCATACTGGTTCCTTACCGCTTACAACGTGCTCGTACCAGCTAGTGTCACCGTACGTGTTGGCCTGCCCGGAACGCACCCATAAAAGGGACGTTCGCTTGGCCTTGAAGACGTCACACACGGTATAAAAAAGCTGGGCACTTACCCTAGCTACAGATCACACTTCAGTTCTCGAGTTCACGGATGTACGTCCTCATCGTTCTTCTCAACAATTATTCATAAATCTTCATAATTCTTCATAATGCCTACACATGGAAGCAGGGGCGGCAGAGCGACTAACAAATTAGAGGGGGGGGGCACCAAAAAGGGCACCTACAAGGGGGCATTTTATTAAAGTAATAGGTGCACTTGTCAAAGTGAAAGGAGCAATTTTCCTATGTACGAAGGGGCACTTCTAGGGTACTTCAAAAATGGGGGGGGGGGGGGCACTGTGCACACCAGCCCCCCCCCCCCCCCACCGGAGAGGCGCCTCTGCATGGAGGAAAAGTAGGGGGAGGGGTAAAGCTAGGAAGCTCGATCCGCAGGAAGCAACAGAGGAAGTTTTTTATACAGTGAAATATGTCACGGTGTCTGGCACGGTTTCTGAACGGGCACAATGTAAAACATGGCAACAGCTAGGCCGGTATTGAAACGTTATGAGGACGGTGGTGTGGTAAGATGACGTTATTAGGTCGTTAAGAGAGCGGTTGACCGTTAATGATCGGTGAGCCGGTATGAGGCGGTGGGTCAACGATGAGCGAACGGTGAGAGCCCGGCGAGAACCCGTAACGAGGTCGGTATACAGTAACAGCCCGTTGGACAAAATATGACACATCTTCACCGTTCTCACTGCCCCACAAACGGGTCCATAACAGCCTCGTACCCCGCCCACCCCCCCCCCCCCCCCCCACACTCCGTGGTCGGAATTACCGCATGCGTGTTACCAAAATGTCCAGTAAAGGGGTACTTTTCTCGCACCAAAGTCCAGCTCGTACATACACAAAATTGACTTTACACACCGGACTTAGGGGGTGTTTTCAAAAGGAGGGAACACGTTCAACACGCATATGCGTACCCTAAACACTAAGTGGGGGGGGGGGGGGGGGGCTCGTACCAGCCCACCGTCCTTATATATACCGTCCTCTTATAGTCCTCATACCGGGTTCTCACCGTGTGCCACCGCTTGTACCCACACGGCGAAAGTTTTGGGCATGCCCACGACTTTTGCTGGGTCTCGCCTGGTCTCTTTGGCCACTAACAGCTAGCCCTTACCGTGCATGGTCACCGCGACCACTCAACGCCCCGCCGTGTGCCCTCATCGTTTTCCACCGACCACACAAAATTTACCACACGGTAGGCTTAGCCGGCGCCATGGGACAGGTACTTTTAATAGCAAGAAGCTGACCTGCTTTCTGAGAAGTCTGGCTGGACAAAGAACCGCATCGGGTACATTTATGTTTGCAAACTTGAAAACTTTCTGGGTGAAGATGTCTGCCAGTCTCTAACCCCTACCTTTACTGGCTTTTGCGTTTGTGCGTTTGCAGGACGTGGATAGCTGGGTGCACTGGAGCTCCTGACTTTCCAGCATTTTGGTGAAGAATGGGTAGTTGGGTGCACTGGAGCTCCTGACTTTCCAGCATTTTGGTAAAGAATGGGTAGTTTCAACAAACCTACTTGACAAGATACAAGAGTTTGTGTGTCGAAAAGTATGCATTAACATCCACAATCTGAGACCGGATCAATGAACTCCGCTAACACCTCTTCTTTGCAAAACGAGGAGAGGTAGAATCCAGCCAGCTACCTCAATGCAAAGACTCTTTGCGCGTGCATGTTCTTCGCGCGAACTACCAGGCTACAATATGGCCAGGATGAAAATATATGTAGTAGATATTGCTTTCTTCCTTCTTGTCAATTCAGGATGAAGACAAAGAAAGGTTGTTGCAGACAAAAGAAGAGTCGGCGACCTGTGATTGTGTGTGATCTATTTACCACATGTCACCAGTATCTAATTTACAAAAAAACCATAGGAAAGTGAAAAGTATGCCGCAGACCTGCCGCAGACCTGCCGCAGATCTGCCGCAGATTTGCCGCAGACTTTTAGTCTGCGGCAAAGAGTATGCCGAAGTATGCGGCAGAAAGAAATTTTGCTGCAGACTTGCCGCATACCAGTATGCCACAGGAACAGTCTGCGGCAGATCTGCGGCAGGATGAAATTTTGCTCCAGACTTGCCGCATACTAGTATGCCACAGGAACAGTCTGCGGCAGATCTGCGGCATGATGAAATTTTGCTGCAGACTTGCCGCATACTAGTATGCCACAGGAACAGTCTGCGGCAGATCTGCGGCAGGATGAAACTTTGCTCCAGACTTGCCGCATACTAGTATGCCACAGGAACAGTCTGCGGCAGATCTGCGGCAGGGCGAAACTTTGCTCCAGACTTGCCACATACCAGTACGCCACAGGAACAGTCTGCGGCAGGTCTGCCACAGAAAAGTGGAATATTATTGTCCCTATTGGAACAATTGGGCCCATTGGCCCCATTGGCCCATATGCCCCATTAGACTTTAATGGGACCCCAATTGGCCTGAAGTTGGACTTCAATTGGTCCAATTGAAACCAATTGAAAACCTTTTAAAGTCTAATGGGGCAGATTGGTCCAATTGAAATCCCATTAAAGTCTAATAGGGCCAATTGAAACCAATCATCTCATGCATATTCATTATTACTTTACACGTGTGACAGAAAAATACATTTATCATGATTTGTTAAGCAAATTACGACAATGTAAATAATTTTTGTGATTTCTATTTTCCTTTTGCCATTATTAACCAATAGATTATTTTGTCTGATCATGTTACAATTACATTCACGTTTTAGCAATAGATATATTTATTACTAACCAAGAAACTATGATTACTAACCAAGAAACAATATACATATTTAGTATATATATGTGTACGAGCCTGTGTCACTTTAAATGTTACTCTTGAATACACTTCAAATGATCTATGTGATGAAGTTAGTACAATTGAGAATTAGACTGTAGGCCATATCAGTGTTAAGGCTTCATTTAAAAAGTTGCGTGGTCTGATGACTGGTGTTAGAATCTAACATTATAAATTGGTTATATGGCTGCTACTGAAGAAAAAAACATTTTGTTCCCCGAAAAAATATGATCCCATTAATGAGATAATCAGCTAATTAGTGAAATGGCATTTCAACAACAGAGGGAGCCCTCTACATTCAATGTCCAAAATAACTTAAAAAATCATTAAAAATCAATCATTTGTCCTACAACACTGTAACCTTGCACACTTATATGAGAATAATTGGGGTTTCCAAAAATGGGGGGAAAATGAAGGTCAAAGGTCAAGGTCAAGGTCAAAAGGTCATTTCCGGCCATATTTTAGAGCAATTTTTCAAAGTTTTTCAAAGTTTATGCATTTGTTTAATTTTTATCAGATTTGTTTCTAATTTGGTACAAATCATTATTGGATGATGACCTTTATTCCTATGATTCAATTTTTTTCTAGGTACCTTAGTTAATGATTTTTGGCCGAGGAGTTCACGATGGTCCCCATGTTCATCCAACAGGTCGCCTCGGGGAAAGGTTACCAAGAAGACCAACAAGCCGGGAGAGCAGAAGCTGTTCACCTGTGCGTGTTCCTTCTGAGACACCAGTCCTCGCAGAAGAATGATCAGGATAAACCGACATCGACATCTCCTGCGAAAGAAGAAATCAGATTAAAAAATTAAAAAATGCATAAACTTTGAAAAATTGCTCTACAATTTAATCGGAAATAACCTTTTGACCTTTACCTAAACCTTTGAACTTGACCTTGACCTGTGCAAGGTTACAAAGTTGTATGACAAATGATTGATTTTTAATGATTTGTTAAGTGATTTTTTTGTCATTGAAGATAGAGAGCCGCCTTAAAAAGGGAAGAGCTGTATGTGCTGCAAATTAGTTCTGAGTTTTCAGTATGTTTTGGGTAAATTATGAACTTGTTGCATCTCCTGATGAACTAAAGCATGCTGTCCAGTAGCTCTTTTAAGTTTTCACGTGCACTTGATGCACATTAAATAATACTGAAATTTTATGTAATCATCGGTGAAATATTGGTGTCTTCATGTTACAATAAACATTTGAGTTTGTGTTTGTTTGTTTTCCAGAACCTATTACAGCATGATTTGTCCAGCCCTCCAAGAAGCCAAGCCAGATACCAGTGCCATATATCAGTTCACAAATGTGGAGTTTCAAATACTGCCAAATAGGACTTTTCAAGAATATACCTTTATTCCTCATCAGGGCTTTAAATAAGAACCAGCGCAATTCTTGGATTTATGGGCAAAAAATTGCGCCTGTCCCATGTTGTTAGTCCCTGTCTTAGATCAACTAAATGATTGGACAAACATTAATATGAGCAATATTAAGCTTAGATACTTACTTTAGTGCTCCTCCTCACCAAAATCGTCTTCCCCTTCCTCATCATCAGAATCACTTGCTGGATTATTTGCATCTTCGTCAGCTATCAGAGGTTCCAAGTTGTCACAGTTTTTGCATTGGCATAGGTCTGTACACTGAAGGCCAAGATTAGCACAGCATCCATCGTCAGCATCTTCTGCCTTGCATTTTGAGCGCTTACACTTGCAGAATGCCAGTTCCAGTACACTTTCTGGTGCTGGTGCCAGATCCATCCAGTCAATGGCAAGCTCACTATCCTCCATTTTCCATCCATGGTTGACTGGCGATGGCAGATCTTGGTTTTGAACAAGGCTCTTTTTGAAGATGTTTGCCTGAAAACTGGCCCTCTGGATGTGTTTCCGCAGTGAATCCTGGTTTGGTGGCATTACAATTTCACTTCTGGTTGCAGTCTTGAGCATGATGTACCGGATATCATTGACACTAGGCACATCCTTATGACCATACAGCTGACAAACAAATCTTTCTAGTCCGTCAGAAACTTCTGCAGGGACGTCAAGAGAATCGCCAAGTTGCTTGAATGGCTCCACATGTGCTGGAAATTTCTTCAGTAATGAAAAGGCCTTTGTCTTCCCTTTTCCATAGAACGAGCTGACGGAATCGCAGCCAGTGAACGCGTGGAAACCAATCAGAGCACTTGTCAATGATTCTCCGAGTTCTTGTTGAACGGGGCTTATAGCGATAGTTCTCTTCTTGTCATCTCTTCCTGTATGAAAATATAGAGGTGAAGCAATCTCCTTTGCATGCGCTACTGCCAGAACAAAAACATCTGTGTCTGGGGACTTGATGATGACTGGGGTGGCATTCGAAGTTTCCCCAATATACTTTGCATGCAATAGCATGCGGGTATCTGCCTCCTCATGGTCGCAACAAAGACTGTCGACTTGCAGACACCTCACAGCTCCGTTGACATCTGCCGCTATTGCATGGCATTTGTCTTCATGTGCCACTACCAACTGCACACCTTTCAGCTTGTTAGCATCATAGTTCTGCCACTCTGTAAATAGAAAGCTGATCAGTTCTTGCTTGTTACAGCTGTTGGCAAGGAACTTCTTCCACTGCTTTGGTGTGTTCTGATCTGGCTTTCTGATGCGGACTCTTTGAGATCCAGTTGTCGCCCGTCTTGTCCTCTCTGCATTTTTTATGCTCACGTCAGGGTACGTATCAGTAACGAAATGGATGGACTTGGTCTGAGTCTCAAGTGTTAAGTTCACAAGCTGTTTGAACACTTTCATCGCCACTTCACCAAATGTCTTTGGAATGTTTTTCATCATTTGAAGAAGGGCCATAGCATCTACGATCCATATGCCACCTTTCGGAGGTTGAGGAGGAACTCTAGGGCGGCCTTCTTCAGGTGCTGTAGGCATGTGTAGATCTTCTAACATGTGCAGGAGCTTGGCCTTGTTGGTTTTCATTAGCGAGCCATCAGCTTTGGCGATGGGCAGTGGCAATGGTCCAAGTGAATAGGTCATCATATTACACAAGTCGACCTGTCTCCTTTTCCCTATGATGACAAGGCGGGCGAACAGATCTCGGTCGCTCTTCAACACCACCTCCTTCCCTTTAATGTTAGACACTGACTTCTTCGTCATATTGCTGAAAGTCTTTAGCGTTGATCTACGTATTGTGTCTGTAATGGGCTTGTCTTCCTTTTGCAGTCTTTCCTGGCAGTACTGCATGAAGCTTGCATCACCCTTTTCTTCTGTCGCCAACAGATCCCTAGTTACATCTGATGATGCAAGAACACCAGAAGCAAGATGAACTATATCAGACGAAGTTGCCTCTTCAAATGGATTAGTGAGACTTGAGATGGTGTCGATGATGGACTCCACATCTGATTCATCTCGCTTCATGCGGCTCTCTGTGAGTTCCTTGCGGAAGCATGACCTTTGACCCTTTCCTGCCATCTCCTCAACTTGCCTCATAATGGCTGCTCGCTCATGGTGTCCTGCCGTCCATCTGTTCACAGCACCTTTGTTGACGGTAAATCCTTTAAGGCCTCCTCTTGTCTTGGAGTCTTTGTTGACTGTCTGTTCTATTGTTTGGTCACATGGTACGCCAGAGAATCCATACTCATTTTGTCGCTGCACTGCAAAGTGGCCTTGCTGGAACTCAGCATAAATGGTAGGATGCGTGCGTGGTAGTTCCTGCATCTCCATCCAATAGATTGGCAAGTACCGTGCATAGTTTGTTCGATTATAGCCGAACAGCCATGGCATCATGAATCGGATGGCTGCTAGATGCAGTTGCCAATTTCCCTCTCTGGAGCTTCGTGTAAACTGCAGGAGCGTGTCCACCATTGACAAGTATGAGCACCAAAATGCAAAGGTAAGATTTGACTTTGCCATCTCGGACACATACAGGTCATATGCTGCTGTCAATCTGCCAAATGTGGTATCATCAATCAAGTCTATGTATGCCTGGTATGGAAAAACACTGCGGAGATTGTTGATGACATCTGTATACTCAGCAGCTTCCTCTTCAGGCAGGGACTCTAGAAATGTCTTCCATCGCATTCGATGTAGTGCCTCAGCCATAAGTTTGTGGCACCTGATGCTTCTGTTGTACTGTCGTCCTGTCATGACTCCATTGACTGACCCACCAGCAAGCACTTCAGATTCGATGAGGATATCCTCCAGCCCGGCATCTCTAAATCTTGTCCCAATACATGCCAGCATTGTCATGGCGGTATGGAATGCTCCAAGCCGCAGTACTATTCGTTTCTTGAAGATTGGAGTTTGCCACCGTACGGACTGTGCCTTAGCATATATTGCCTGGTCTACCACAACAACGACAGAGTCTAACTTCAACGAGTCAGCGATGTCAATACTTCGATGAAGCAGAGTGTTGACAGCATTCATTTGTGTGGGTGAGGCGTCGATGACAGGAAGATAAGCTATGGTTGCCTTTGGTGGAATGCTGTTAACAAGCATCTGATTATATCCGGTCCATCCTGGCAGAAGGCGGCTACTGTCTGGTACAGGATACTTGGTGATAAAGTACCCGTTGTCTATACGTCTTGCAGCCTGGATCGGTTCGGAGTACTCAGGCACTTCCTTTTGGAGCTTCAGTTCAGGTCCTAGTGGTTGCGGGTTGGCCTTCTTGGTACCGAAAAATGGCACAAGTACCTCTTCTGATGCTTTGAGTGTTCGTTCTTTTGTCTTCTTGACTGAAACAGATGTCTCCGGTGGTTGATCTATTGGAGCTGGCTTATGCTGTATGGCAATCCCGTTAGTGTTGTGGGTTGTGCCTCTCCCCGACAGAGTCTCCTCGCCAAAGTCATTGTTGTCCCAACATAGTGTGGTGTAAACTCCTTGTTGCAGACAAGATGGTATTTTGTTTTCGCCATTTTGAATCTCCTTCTTGGCCAGCGCAGTATCATGCTCGAGGACCTTGGTGTGGGACGTGGCATGTCCGAAGCCATTTAGAAGCCCAATCAGTTGTGCTGACCCAGTGAGGTGGCGAACAGCCATGGCGAGTGACGTTTGCTTTGGCATTGCCTTCCTTCCCTTTGAAGTAAGATATATAATATCCTGCGACAGGGACAATATCCGTCTATGTTGCTCTTCTGGCAGTGTTACAAACTTAACGTCTTCAGGATCTTCATTGAAACCAACCATCCATGAGAGGAAGTTGTAGAGCTTAGTTGGAACGATCTTCTCTGCTGTGTCCAGTGTCAGATGTGTTGAGTCTGGTGGCCATGGCATAGTTTGTGTTGGTATATCTTCAATTTCTTTCTTCAAATATATGGCGCTGTTGTACATCTCTGTCAGAGTGGATCCTGTTGTTCTTCTTCGTTGTAAAACAAAGTCTTCATCTTCCTCCGAGTCTGTGCTGGTGTCAGTACCGGACGGTCCATCAACGGAAGCCCTGCTGTTAGCGAAAAGGGTCTCTGCCGAAAGCTGCTTAGCATACACAATGTCGCTCTCATTAGGATTCTTTGGTCTTGCAAATCTTAGACATGGGTATGTACTTTGTAGCCGACGCTTCAAACTGTTTGTTTTATAAGAACTGGCATCCACCTTCTCAACTTCGGCTACAACTTGGACGAATTTCTTCTTGAGCGCGACCAACTCCCATGCCTTCTCCTCCTTAATCAGCTTCTCCTCCACTACATCCTTACAGAACTTCTTAAATGACTCAGTGTAGTGCCTGTCATGCTTCTGCTTGTTTCCTTTCCTTGTCAGAGGTCGCGTGTAATCCAGGTAACAGGTTGCATGGTATTTGACTTCTAAGGCAACGCAATCTTGATGTTGGATGAGCCGTAAGATGCGAGTATTTTGCTCGTTGATAGCCTGCTCTAGAATTCGCCCTCCGTTGACTATCTCACAGTTGGAAAGTGGCTCCTTTACACGCTTGCCTTGCTTCTTTACATCCAACCGTCCACTCTTCTGACAGATGATACACTCTGCTGGGAGTACGTGCACAGAACGTCGGGAACTGGTGGCTGCCTCTCTGGATCGTAGTTCCCTTCGTGGCTTCTTCAGCTCTGGTTCTTTAGATGAATCTGGGGAAATATAAAAATAAAATGAAAAGAGCAATTAAATAATAGATATGTGATACGCATATGTACTTTTTATGCAATTATTATATGTCAATTAATTCTGGGTTTGCAACAATAAATAGTTAGTAATTTCCAAGTGTGGAACACACTAATTTGCTCGCAAAAATAAATTATAATGTAATTGCAAGATGATAAAAGGAGCATTTATTTCAGAAGAAAGTATCATAAGGAGAACAAGAGGACTATTTATGTGTATACCATGCAGTGACAAAAACACACGCTTTATTGCATTATGTAAAACAATCCCTTTAAAAAAGGGTCATAATGGGCCTGCTTTAAATGCTGTAGTTCGGCTCTTTTACAACCGAATATAGGTCTGGATCTTTTTTTGTGAATGAATATTTTTAGTAATTCATATCAAATACATGCATCGGTATGTATTGCATCACACACAGAAAAAAAATGAATAGTCAATAACTACAAAATGACAGGCACAATCCAAAATGGGTCTGGATCTCTTTTCGTGAATAATAATTTGGGCAGCATTCCGTCCCTCTAGGCGCTGGCCAGCTTTATTAGTAATTCATATCAAATACATGCATCGGTATGTATTGCATCATACACAGTAAAAAATGAATAGTCAATAACTACAAAATGACAGGCACAATCCAAAATGGGTCTGGATCTCTTTTCGTGAATGAAAATTTGGGCAGCATTCCGTCCCTCTAGGCGCTGGCCAGCTTTATTAGTAATTCATATCAAATACATGCATCGGTATGTATTGCATCATACACAGTAAAAAATGAATAGTCAATCTGCAAAATGACTGAATCTCTTTTTGTGTATAAAAATTTGAGCAGCATTCCATCCCTCTAGGCGCTGGCCAGCTTTACTAACAATGTCAATACATACACGGTGGCATGTCAAAGACATTACATCGGTATGTATTGCATCATATTATTATGATGTAGAATCTACATCATAATAATATGATTGTAGATTGTAGTCTATTTAATTTTTCTATTTTTAAATGAGCGCCATTTTACCAATGGCAATGCCTTTTGTTTTGGCAATGATGAGGGGACCATTTTTTCTCAACTCAACTCAAGTCACATCTATCTAATTATAGACACTAACAAACAAGTTACAAGTAACATTGCTAAGGGCTAAGGCTGCTGTGAATGTGATTACACGCGACTACATTTTAAAATTATTAAATTTAATTGCATGTGCCATGTAGGAAATCATTTCTTATTTCAGTTACTTTAGAAAAAAATGAACATGGTTATTGATCGGTTGCTCACATGAATTTTAATCAATATTTGGCACCGTTCATTCATGATCTTGACTTGGGCCTTGCCCTAGGGCCTAAGTTAAGGTTTGGTGTAACATGACTAGATCAAGGCCTAGGGCTAGGCTAACCCTACGGATCGCCAGCGCGGTAGCGCTGGCGATCAATAGAGTTAGGGCTAGCCTAGCCCTGGCCTATAGGGCCTGGCTAGGCCTTATCACAAGTAAATGATCACATGCAATTTCCTGTGAAAATATTGTCAAGTAAACTCACCTTCATCTTCCAGTTCTGCTTTCTCCTGCTTTCTCTTAGCTTGGTCAACCTTTGTCTTATCTGTAAATTGCTGGTAGCATTTTCGATGAAAACCTGCTTGTTGTGGAATTTCAACGCTGTCGGCGTCGCTGGTTGAGTCGATCAGTGCCAGAAATTCTGTTGCAATTTTGGCCTTTTTCCCGTTGGAATATTTCCAAATCGCAGCGCTAGTGAAAACTTTGGCCCACGTTGTTGCATTAAATGCCTTTAAATCATCGTCAGAAGCACTTTCGGAGTGAATAAAACACTTCAATTCTGAACTTGTTGACGAACAAGCAGCCGTAGCGTCGGTCGCCATATTGCTTGTCAACGTAGAATTTGATTGCGATCGCGAACGTGTACGAGCCTGAAAATGCTGCCTTCTGATTGGCCGAAAGTACGTAAACCAGAAGCCAGCGTGTATTATAATAGCAGTTGTTCACGAATAATAACTATTGAAATAAACGTCAGAATTATTTTATTTTCATCGATTTGGGAGCATAATCGTGAGGAGAACAGAGTGTTTATGCATGTTTTATAATATTTGGGAGATTATCATGAATTTTATTTCTAACACCACTGATCAGACCACGCAAAAACACGATACAATTACATGGCCTACCGACTAAATAGGATATACCTAATTGGTAGTATCGATATATATTGGTATTACCTAATTGGTAATATCGATATTGCCAATATCGATATTGCCAATATCGATATTGCCAATATCGATTATGAAGTATCAATCAGTTTATCACTGGTTCTTCTACATGCATACTTTATTGCCACGTACTGGATATGAAAGAGTATGCGGCAGGTCTGCAGCAGGTCTATATGAGATATGAATATTCATGATGAAGAGTCTGCGGCAGGTCTGCAGCAGACTCTTCATCATACTGAAAGAGTATGCGGCAAGTCTGCGGCAGACCTGCCGCAGACTCTTCATCATACTGAAAGAGTATGCGGCAAGTCTGCGCCAGGTCTGCGGCAGACCTGCCGCAGACTCTTCATCATACTGAAAGAGTATGCGGAAAGTCTGCGGCAGGTCTGCGGCAGACCTGCAGCAGACTCTTCATCATACTGAAAGAGTATGCGGCAAGTCTGCGGCAGGTCTGCGGCAAAACTAATTTGCATGTGAAAAAGATGACTGTCTGCGGCAGGTCTGCGGCAGATCTGCGGCAAGTCTGCCGCAGGAGTATGCGGCAGGCTCATTTCTTTCCTATGGGAAGCTGCCATATGTAAAGTCATGGTGACCACTTTAATAGGGTAGGCTTAAAATTCCAGATCACATGAAAAGGACACGTGTAGGTTAAATTCGAAGTTGTACTAGATATATTTTATCAGTTACATCATTTCGAACAATCATGTTTTTTCTGGCTTTGAGAATGTAAATTGATTTGTGTCCAAATGCACTACATTCAATCACACCTTTCTTGTCAAAGAGAGTCAAAAAAATATAAGAAAGGGAGGATGTGACAAAATAGTTTCTGACACTTTGTGCAAACCGCCTGTAATATATCTGCCCAAAGAAGGCCTTTTGATAAACAGATTTTCTGGCATTCATATTTACCTTTGACTCATTTATTCTCATTTTGCTCGTAATATTCTTCGGGACAGTTTTGATACAATAGCAAACAAATTAATGAGATGAATCTGTGCTGGTTCCAGCATTGCATATAATCAAAATGATTAAGTTCTCTGGCATCTAATGTAGTCATCACAATGTTATATCTTTCTAAACCCTAAGAAACAGCTTGTAATATGCAGTGGCAGAATACTTTTATGGACATTTTGCTCTGATTTTATGTAAATGTATGAAAAATAGCGGTGATGTCCTATGTTAATGTCCAAAATAATGCTTTAGCCATGTTCCCTGTGCCTGAAAACATGGGTATAGACACCAAAATGAACTTTCAAAACCTCTCCTATCCCAAGATATAGCCAAAAGGGCATCTTGTTAACTCTAATTCATGTTGCCATGGTAACAATGGGAAGGTACTATTACATATTCTTGGCTTATATGATAGATTGGTCATATAGTTTTTCAATAATTAGTAAAGGGGACTTAAACTTGTCTTGAATGGGCATAATGTCTAACATATTACTGAAATTACTCAAAAATCCTTGATTTTAGGCTATTCTGGGGTCGTTACCATGGCAACCGTTATAAATGGTGATGTAATTTGCATTTCATTACTTTTCTTCATGGTGAGGTTTTTTAACTTTCATTCTCTGGGCCTGAAAACCTGGATATAGACACCAAAATGAACTTTCAACACCTCTCCAATGCCAAAATATAGCCAAAATATGGCATATAGTACCGTACAGGGCATCTTGTTAACTCTAATTCATGTTGCCATGGTAACAATGGGAAGGTACTATATAGCATATTCTTGGCTTATATGATGTATTAGTCATATAGTTTTGTCATTATTTTGGAAAGCGGACTTTAACTTGTCTTGAATGAGTATATTGTGTAATATATTACTGAAATTACTCAAAAATCCTTGATTTTAGGCTATTCTGGGGTCGTTACCATGGCAACCGTTATAAATGGTAATGTAATTTGCATTACATTACTTTCCTTTATGGAGAGGTACTCTAAACTGTACATTTTTACGCTTTCAAAAGTGTTTTTATAATTTTTAAATGACTTTAACAGTTTCTTTGAATAATACCGGTTTTATTGTTGTGTTGCCATGGAAACTGCTGATTATATGACTAAGCTGCCAGTCTGGAAATGCTATCATATCAAAATATTATGTATAGATATAGGACATTTCAAAATGCATAAGTAGATCTTGCCACCTTGAGTGGTACCAATAACCCAAATTTCTGGTCTTGGCCCATGGACTAATTCAATAACACATGATCAACACAAAAATGAAATATCATTTGTTCGACTGATGAGCAGCTTCATGCATTGCTAAATTTACAGGGGCATTAGCTCGAAATGCTTCATAATATTGGCTTTAAAAAACGGTATTTGACGGTAGTGACACGTTTTCCTTGCAGTTATAAAGAGCTGCATAAATTGCCCCCCATATGCTTCGGCCACTCACTAATATCACTTATCACTTATCAAGAACAGCGCTATCAAGCTATGTTAAGAACAAGATCAACATGTCAATTTTGCTTCAATTCATTGATTCTGCCAATTGTAATAATTTATACAAATCATATTACTAAATTATCAATTTCATGTTGTTTAAACAGTAGAAAGCCTGTAGAAAAGTACAAATTTATTCGGGCAATGTATGTGAAATATAAATTACGAAGACTTATACTAATAGAAACTATCAATTAAATTTATTAAATTACGTGCTCTCCTCTCGGTGCTTTTTTTTTTTAATATGAAGGTTAGTTATTGTTGTTGTCCATGCGCATCATCACACTCCAAGACCATACAAGTGTCTGATTTAATGAATGATAAAAACAGTATATGACCTTTGCACATCAATTTCAAGGCGATTTCACCAAAGAATTACACTACCTCTCTTTCCCTCCCTCCCTCCCTCCCTGTTTGTTTCTGACTTCAATTGCATGAGGAAATATTACAATCATCGTATTAAATCTATTCTATTCTCTTCCTCTCGCTCGGTCCTTCACCTCCTCCCTCTCCTTCAATCACCTCTTTCAATCCCTTTCCTTTTCACTTTTCTCACCCTCTTTATCTCAATCTCTCCATTGTTCCCCATCCCTCCTGACCTTCCCTTCTTGCTCTCCCTTCCGTTCCCCTTTGTATCCCCCATCCTACCCCTAATTCCCCCACCCCTCCCTCTCACTCTCCCAACTTCTTCCTCCCCTCTCTATCTCTTCTGCTTTCTCTTTTCTCTCTCTTTTTCTTCTGCTCTTTATCTCTCTCTCTCTCTCTCTCTCTCTCTATTTCTCTCTTGAGGATTGTTCTTTGTACAGGTCAATATGGCGGCGAACTTCAGCTCTGCAGAAGACATCTGTGAAGGAGAAAACTGTGAGGCATTCACAGATGTGACGTACTACGTGAAGGAGAAGAAGAAGCTCTGCGAGGACTGCGCCTCCAAAGAGGGGTGCAACGGAAAAGCAAGAAAGGGTGGGTCCAATCTTTATTGTGAGAAGCATGATGAAGAAATCAAACTGTATTGCAAATTACATGGTGTAGCAGTGTGTCATTTATGCGCAATGATAAATCATCATGAGCAGTCTTGCGTGCGGCAGGATATAAAGCATGCGATTATGGAAAGTAGAGTAAAACTAAACCTTTTGAAAGAAAAGGCAAAGGACAAATTGAAGCTCTGTCGAGTTTATGGAGATCGGATTCGTCAGTGTAGGAAAGACACCGACACCCATCTACAAGCTCTAAAAGATGAAGTTGATTTGGTAATCAATGAGGCGATCCGAACAGACAAGGACAAAGAGAAGGAGGATGCTTCAAAAATCATCCAGGAGACTGATGGCAAGAATCAAAAACTTCAAGAGGAGATTCAGAAGATCAATGAGAAGATTCGAAAGAACGATGAGGAGAGAGAGAAGCGACTTGAACTAAACCGTGCAAATGCAGAAAGAAGACGAGAACCAATCGACAATAAACAGCATTGTCTTCAAACAGACATTAAGAACATCGCTGAAGAGAAAGAGAGAAAGCTTGGTGAGTTGGAGAACGCATTGCAAGATGACACAAAAACCACAGACACTACATTACAGACACTTGACACAGTACTCAAAGAAGATAAAAATGTCGTCGAAGACGGGCATCATGTGACGACATCAGTGAGTGATGAACTAAAAAAGCCACTGAATGAGGGTGAGGTGGAACAAATCACTGGTACCATATCGGGTGTGAGGTTTATGAAGGGTGCTGGGAAAGAGAAGTATGATGGGAGGATTGATTGGTATGATGGGAAGTGGAAGCTCATTGATACAATCGATGTCAAATATGAAATCACATTCCCGACCATTGTAGGATGCATAGATGAATACAATGTGATCATCACAGATATGTTAGGTAGCCATCATGCATACACGTTAAATATGAACACTAAACACATTCAGAGAGTGATACCCGGTGCTGATCATTTATGGGTTCTCTCTTGTGCATTGCTGAATGATGACAAGGTAGTATGCGGTAAATACAGTCAAAGGTGTACAGGGGACAGTTTGACTGGATGCATCAGTGTGTATGACAGACAATGGAAGCACATTAATGACGTCACAATACCAAGAAACACAACGCGTCATGGCACAGTGGTGGATGTAGCTGCTGACCAGGATGGGATGATCATCGCTGCTGAGTCGCGTCAGTCTAAGATATACGTCATCAACCCAGCTGATGGTAAGATCATGAATACCATCGCATGTCAAGAGAATATAAGGATGCGTGGTGTACTATCATCTGGTCACATCGTTGCTCGACAATCACCAGCAGATCACAGAGTGTTCATCATCGACAGACAGGGTGCTCAAAGGGAAATCCCCCACATTGATGTCATCTTGATTTCCTGCATCGATCATATGACAGATGACCTCTACGTCGTGACATCAGATGATGAATGCAAGACGTGTATGATTGATCAGGTGATGAGTGGGGGTGATATGAAGAAGAGAAGAGTAGCATCATTCCCTATATCAACTAGACTGGGCTCACTGGAGGATAGGTATCCTCACGTTCTAGCATCTCGCGTGATGATGACGTCATCAGGGAAACTGATTGCATGCGATGGAGACAACATACTCGTATTCAAAAACAGATTTACCCTCTAAATAAAATCCTCTTTGATTACTATTTTCCATGTTCACGTGTAGATCTCTATACAGTGCGTCCCAGAAAAAACGAAACCGAGATGTATCGATGATCTATCATAACTTAATCACAACTATAATTAATGAATGATACATATTTGGAAAGCGTAGGGTCTCCTTTTTCATGTAATGCTACTCAGATAATGCATATTTCACGCATGAGTGATTAAAAGCAATTTGAAGGAAGGAAACCAAAAAGACATTTGGCGGGCGGTATCTGAATTTCGAAGAAAAATTCACATTTCTAGAAAGTTGAGTTTCTGCCCTTTCATATGACACCTCAATCAGGAAAAATGAGCCAGGAATAACAAAGCTCTGTTTGTTTAAAGTAGTGCTTGCATTTCCATAATTTTATTAAACGAATTCGTTTTCACTGGCTGCCTGCCGTATCAATAAACGAAATTAACAAAAGACTTAACTCCGTTTCGTTGACAAACAGCCGTAGACGAGAGTCTTCATGCATGACTGATTGTCAACGAAACGGAGTTAAGTCTTTTGTCAAATCTGCTTTTTGCTACGGCAGGCACCCAGTGAAAACGAATTCGTTTGTTAAAATTATGAAAATGTAAGGGCTACTTTAAACAAACAGAACTTTGTTATTCCTGGCTCATTTTTCTTGATTGAGGTATCATATAAAAGAGCAGAAATTGACCTTTCTAGAAATATGAATTTTTCTTTGAAATTCACATACCGCCCGCCAAATTACTCTTTAGTTTCCTTCCTTCAAATTGCTTTTAATCACTCATGAAATATGCATCACGTGAGTAGCATAAACTGAAAGAGGAGACTCTAAGCTTTCCAAATATGTATCATTCATTAATTATGGTTGTGATTAAGTTATGATAAAACATCGATACTTCTCGGTTTCGTTTTTTCTGGGACGCACTGTATATGTGCATTATATCATATGCCTAGATTACACATAATTATATGATATGCAGTATCAAAAAATGTCACACACAATTATACCACTGTTATTGAAATACTATGTTAATTCAATACGATGCAGAGTTTCCTACTCTGTCAAGAGACTGATCACATGACATATTTAGCTCATTACATAATAATCCGTGCTTTATACCAAGAGTAAAGAAGATTCAAATTTAAACATATTTTTATTTCCTCTGTTACTTATTGATCTAGGTCATTTGAGAATATGAAGTTTCTGACTCTCTCAAGTGTTCTGCTAAGGGCAGTCCACACAGTAGAGCTTTTTTTTTAAATTTTGTCTCCATCCCTCTCTATCTTGTAGCCTTCCTCTTTCCTGTGTCATATGATCTATCACCTATCAACTGAGAATTGGGATCGAAATATGTTATCTAATTTTGAAAAGTTGCACCACAGTCTTCCTATCTATCAATAAACTATTATACACATTATATTATACATAATGTAACATAAACATGTAAATAGCTGCATTTTAAGTATTATTTTTAAGATTGAATTTAGTTTCCTGCTCTTGTCCATTGTTATGTTTTTATTATAATATATATTAATCTATTTCATGTAAATGTACTTTGTATAGACCATATCCTACACCAATGAAGGATAATTTACCCCTTTGTTAAGAGACTACATGTATATCATCCGTTTAGAGCCAGAAGGGAGTAGACTCTGAGTATTTACTAAGTACACTGTCGCTCATATAGTTGGAATATTTTGTGGGTCATGAATCCTCATTACTGTCATTTATGACTTAAGGGCGTAGGTCTCCTAGTTGATAAGCATAGTAGCATACACATGATTTAGCAGTCACGCTAAACACACATTGTCAAATTATTATTCAATAAAATCTGAGAATGTATACTATTATCTAGATCTATTATTTTTAAATTATTTTGTTAATTATTCCATAAATTGGGGTAAAACTAAAATATTCCAACTTTATGAGCGACAGTGTAACTGTCTTTATGACAACAAAAACACAACATGTACACATATACACACTCATTTACAACATAGATTCATTACATATAGTACATTTTTAAATGTATTGATCGTTTGCCAGCAAGGATTATCAAATCAAATCTGTTTTGTAGTCATGAGTAAACAATATAAATGTTTTTTGACGATTGTGGGGGAAGGAAACGGCAGGCAAAAACACTTTTACCAATTCTACTACTGAGAAAAAACTTGAATGATACACCTTCTGTCATATCTTTATCTTTCACAAACCCTTAAAAATAATATGCAATAGATTGTATTAGAATATTTCATGATAGGATATGCATACCAAATATACTCAGAACATGTAAACGTGTATATAGCTGCATAATACCCAGTATTTGTAAGATTAGAATTTCAATTTTTTTTCTATGAGACTGTTTGTTATGTATAAGTATTTTGAAAAAAGCAATGCTAAAAATATGAAATAAGTTGCAGAGTTTTGTCATTTAACACAATCACAATATGTAAATAGCCGTAATATACTGAGTTTGTGTATGATTTAATTTGTTGACTTTTTTGTTTGATATGAGATATATTGATATATGTTACTCAAAACGTTTGATAGAATGAATAATATAACAATTGAATGTATTTTAAAGTCTCGTTATCTATCGAGACAATATTTACATTAATTGTAATATTTGAAATGTAAAAATCAGCATAATACCCATTATTTGTAGGGGTCAACTTTGCTGATTTTACAATTGTCTATAATTTAAGAGATGTTAATCTTTGATAAGTAGTATGACGGTAGAGATGATATAACAGTAAAAAAAAGTTGTCTTTGTATTTGTTATAGATCATTTTACTTAAGACATGTAAATAACTGCATTACACTTACTTTTTGTATCCAAACCAATTTTTTTACTTTTCATTTTGCTACGTGACATGTTAATATATATGTATCTAACAAGTATACTTGATAAATTGAATGATATAACAATTGAATACGTTGCAAAGGCTCTTTACATAAAAATAAAGTATTTATATCAAAAGTATGACCATGGTATGTTTCATAGCTGCATAATACTGAATACCCAGTATTTTGTAAGATAAACTTTGATTTGTTTAAATTTACTAATTTTTGTTGTGTATTCTGTTACTGTATATATGTATCAGACAATATTGTTTGATAGAATGAATAATATAACAACTAAATGCTTTACAAACACTCGTTATATATCAAGAGAGTAATTACAATGCGAGTATACGCATGATATGTACATAGCTTCATAATACCCAGTATTTCCAAGACTATTGATTTCATAATTCTACTATGAGAAATATTCATCATGTCATATTTTGATAGAAGAGATGCTAAAAAAATGAAGTAAGTTACAGTGTTGTCTTCTATCTCACTCAAACCCATCATGTAGATTTCTGCGTTATATTTCATTCCAGTCCATATACAACTACTTGTAATTCCTTAATCTTCTTAGCCAGTTGATTTTTTAAATTTTGTTTTGTTGGTTGTTCGTTTTTCTTCATGTTCTGAAAAAAAATTCAGGGGAAGAATATTTTTATGTTATTCCATGGAATATGTTAATTATTGCATGAGTTAATTTTGTTAGTTTGATATTTTTGATGTGTGGAAAATGAATAAAAAGAAAAACGTAGTACCAATGAAATAAATTACATAGTTTTGTTATGAGAGAGAAAAGGGGGAGAGAAGTAATGAGAGAAAGTGAGAGAGGGATGGGGGGGGGGGGAGAAAAGGAAATGGTGTGAGAGGGAGAGAGAGAGAGAGAGAGACATAAATTGAGAGAGAGAGAGAGGGGGGAGCAAGGTAAATAGGAAGGGGAGAAGAGAAAGGAGAACAGAGAAAAGGGGGTACAGGGGGAAATGGGATAAAACAAGTACAAAGGAGAGTTATGAATGAGGGGGAAGACAGAAATGATAAAAGATAATCATCATGAAAACAAGTTAAGATATATACTAGGTTCTTGTATCAAGGGGCAAGGGCCAAAGAGGGGGCACAAGTGAAATAGAGGAGAAGGGGGGGGGGGTCAACATGAGGGTGCATGTCATTCACGTAATCTGAAATTCTCATGATTCATTATAGTAAGAATCTTATTTCCCACACTCATCAGTATTCATAACTTGAATTCAAATACTGAGGGAACACTAGCGCAAGAGACTAAATCACATAAAACCCCTATACACAACTGCAGTGAAAAAAAAAAAATAGGGACTTTTAGATTTACACGACGAGAGCGCGGACTGCCGCGTGTGAAATTATGTTAAGGCACTGGGCCGTGCCTGGCAGTGCCTTAAAAGGACATCACATTACTTTGCTTATTTCTGTAGCCCTCCTGCATTTAATGTATGTTAATTATGGATTCAATATATTTGTTTAAATTCGTTCATTATCTGTATAAAATTATATACACTTAAAATATTATATCAAACCATATTATGTTCATGAAAATGTATGATGAAAAAAGGAAGAAGGAAGTGGATGAGAAAATAGGTAATTATTCAATAAGAGAAGAAACAGGTGTATGCATGTGGGATGGAGTATGTTTGTCTTATCTGGAGGAAGAATGATGAGAAAGCATGGTATAAATCCACTTATATAACAGTTTTCATATAGAACAGGGCCTACAACATGCAAATATATGTGATCTTCTTCATCTATCTTCTTCTGCATATCTCTTTCTCTTTCTTCCTTCCTCTGTTTCTCACTGCCCGAATTGCACCATCTTTCTTGCATAATGGCGCCCTTATATAACCTTATTTATTGTGTTATATATCGAAGTGAAATTTATGCCATAACAAACTGCCTTGTTTAACTCGTTCGATTTACCTCTCGCAAAATTGATAAATCAGGACGATTCCTGGCAACGAGATGATTTACATTGATGTTGTGCTCGCTTGCTCACAATATTTGGAATCCATATAGTATGTTTTTCGGGTGAGAGGCTTTCACACGAAAATGTGCCCATTCGTAATACGTGTAATAGGAATGGAAAACACATACTCTAATGACATTTAGATTATGGTGAAGTGAAAACAAGAAACAGAGACACTTGGAAGGAAAATTAGATGGAAAAGGAGTTTCAAGTTGTGGGTTTGTTACATAACTTTTAGAGCGGATAGGGGTATTGGCAGAGATAGCGTACAAGAAAGCGACGAAAGGAAGTGACATATAGAGGGAAAGAGAGAGAGAGAGAGAGAGAGAGAGAGAGAGAGAAATAGAGAAAGGGAGGGAGAGAGGGAGAAAGAAAGAGATAGATAGACTGGATGATGAAGAGAGAGAGAGAGAGAGAGATGGGTGATGATAGATGAAGAATAGAAGTATGTAAAGGGAGAACGAGGATAAAGCACGACATAGATGAGAACAAAAAGAAGGATAGAAAGAGATACAGAGGGGGGGGGGGGGACTTATGATACTAATTCATCAGGAGAACATGTTCAGATATTTACAGTGTTTTTGTAGCATGGGTGCAGCCGATGAGGGGGCACCTGTGAAATGGGGGGAGAAGGGGAGGGGGTTGCACCTAGGCGCTTAGCTATGCCGTTTCGGGATAGCTATACGATGAATTTGTTGTGTGTGGACACGGGGTAAGAGTTCTAAAAACATTCCATATTATTGATTCACGCCGCCGAAGATGGCGTTATCAACAAACTCCTGTATTATACGCTCACCAAGCCGCGTCATTTTAAAACCTTACCGAGCCATCAGAGGGCTGCATATTATTAATTGAATATATGAATATTTGCGCTAGTACGGTCTGGTGGAGTTCAAAAATAAATCGGCCAGATTCTGGACCGGGTTCTGGACTAACCAGTATGTCGCAATTATTAAGGATAAGTTACGCCTGGGTAGCCGTTCGTTTACGGTCAGCCTCCCGATTTTCTTTTAATGTTATCAATTTTAAGTAAACATAGCTTTGCACTTGTAATTTTTTCTTCTAAAATCTCATTATTTGATAATTTATCGCATCATATTCTGTGTGCGTGCGTATCATGAATATTTATGACTAGCGCATGATGTATTGGTTCCTATTGAGCCAATCAAATGTAGCGGTAGGATGGTTAGGTTAGGTTAAAAAAATACGCCACCATGCTAGTCTTATTTTTCGCCGGGTCCTAATTTCATGATCACGCCACCTTCGGCTGGGAGTAAGTATGTAGAGGGAGGTCGAATATATTGCGTTGGTGTGGTCATGGACCTATTATGAATGGACATTCAACGTGATTCTTTCTTTGATCCAATGATAGTCGCCGCCTTCTGATTATGTACATCTTAATGTCATTCAGCTGTTTTAACAATAACGACTGCGTAAACATTTTCGGTCATTGACAAAGGAGCAGTTTCCCTCTCTTGGGTTTTGCTTGGATGGTGTGCTCTGTAAGAGTGTGTCTTAAATAAAAGCATCCCCAATGGGGAGCAGCAAAGTTGAAAAGCAGACGATTTTGGTGATATGAAATGTATTATTACTGATCCGCAAACTTTCACACAAACCTATGACCTTATAAAACAATTAGAAGGCCATGATCTGTATCAGCCCTGTGTGTTGTAACTCTGGAATATTATGAGGAAATAGGGGGAAACGGGATTTTAAGTCACAACCAAAAAATCCAAAAATAACCTCTATCTGGTAATATCAACATGTTTTTCAAAATAAAATACATGTACAGTACACGGAAAATCATTTTCCGATTATAAGCCAGAACTGCACATCTATTGTTCATGATTTAGGCGAGTTATTATCTTCTGCGCATGTAGATTAACATGTGTAAAATCAATATCTTGATTCTATCCCGGCTTTTTGGCGGTGACCATCATGAGATCAAAGGGAAGAAACATGTACGGAATGCTATTGAGACGACATTGACGGATACAATCACAATGAATTCGTTAAGAAAACGATGAATGTCCATCCGTAATAGGTCCATGATGTGGTGGAGATCAAAATTAAATATGCTAGATTCTGGTCTAGTCATGCAACCGAGATATAATTCTCAAGTACTTGACTTACTACAGCTGGTTATTTGTATCTTATAGTTCTGCCCCCTGTAATGCCTCTAATGAGATCACGAGGAATGTGACTGCATTCATCTTATATTTGACTGCTATGATGCATATTCATACTGATCTATTCACTAAGATCAACGGACCACATCTTTAGTCAACGCTCATTCATTGTGTGTTTGTGAAGAAAAAAAGTTTCTCTATTTGCCATATTCATGCACTGCATGAACATGCATGAGTGAAACATGCCCATCAATTGTGTGCAAGTTTGTACCAAGTGAGCAACAGTTTGACGTGGGATGGTATACAATTAGACGCCATCTTCAATTGAACCTAATACACATACTACAAGAGGTTGGATCAGTTGATCTCCTTCAGACAAAGTTTCAATTATTAAAGGGACATCTAGACGATCAACTTTCTTTCTATTATAAACTTCACTTGCCATAAGCCTTACCTTGCGAAGACGACTGTGTGCGCATGCGCGAAGAGCGGGATCTCATGTAGTCTTTTCAACGAGACATGTCGAAGTAAAATCATAATTATTGTAGCATGAGTCCATCCAAGGAAGGGGTACCAGTGAAGTGGGTGTGGAAAAGGAGAGGGCGGATGACGCAATTTGCACTTAAGGTGCATGCCATTAAATACAACTGTAGTCTGTAAACACACACTTTGCATGCACTTATATCATTGCATATTCATAAAAAGACACTCTTGCTTAGTTCCATGCTAATTCTATATTGATGTGGCTAGGTTATATCTACTTAACACATGATCGTTCAGTTACTAAATAGTGATGATGTAGTGGGTATACACCCCTAGTGAGGACAAATAACATGTTTTTTGCTTAATACCAACCCATACAATTGGAAATGGATTTCGCATGGAACTAAAGCTTGCGGGCTTCTATATATCATACTGGGTAAGATTTACATGTTTAATTTGTCTGCAAAACGTCTGAAATTGTATGCAAAGAAACGAATTTGAATTCACGGAAGACGCTATTACGTAATCGCGAATCGTCTCGCTTTAAATTGAATGAAAATTTTACGAAAAAGAAACACGTTTTAATTCGAATGAAAATTAAATGTTTTTGAATGATCGTTTTATGAATTTAAATGCTAAAAAACGAATTTGAACGAAAATAACAGCTGCGGTGACAGAATCGGCGAAATTGAATGAACATAAAATGAATTTGTGTGGCCAACTTACGAAATTGACCGAGAAATCCTATAATAAATCAAAGAACACTAGTGCAAGAGATGTTCCCAGACGTCTATCAGCCTTTTCACACACAGCTAAAATTCATCGTATCTAGAGATGATTAGAATCACTCAACAGTTTTAAACATGTTTATAGACAAAATTTCCCAGTGTGAACATCGTTTATACGATGTTGGGATAGATACGAAGTCGCGATCCATACGCCCCTAAAAGCAGGCTGCAGATACGAAGTTCGTATCTAGTGAGCTTGACATTTTGTGTGTGAAAGGTTATTCGTGTTTAAACGTGTTTCAGACGTGTTTAAACTGGATGGAGCGTGCGCTTTGATTGATGTGACATGACCTTCAATGCGCAATGGCACTACTGCGCATTTTACGAGCAGTAGTTAATCACAAAACGATTAACGATCGCACCGAAATTTCTGTGTGTGAAAGACTCGTGATTAGTTTAAACACGTTCGAAACACGTTTATACTAGTCATGTTTATAGAATTTTAGCTGTGTGTGAAAAGGCTGTATGTGTACGGGGAGTGGAAAACAAATACTCTCATTATGATGACGTGATACAAAGAAACAGAAGCACTTGACAGCAAACTGCTCTTGAGCAGCAGAATTGAATCGCCTATTTCTTTCTTTTCATCGGCTATTCTGTCGGCTTAATTGTTCTCCTCTGTAACATTCATAGTGGCAGTTTCATCGGATGTTTGAAAGGGTTATAGAATAGTGATACAAAGTCATGATGTAGCCGATGGTACTAGGACACCCACCCCCTGGACATATACCCCCGGATAACCACCTCCAGTCAACTACCCCCTACGACAACCATCGTCTAGGACAACTACCCCCCAGACAACTATCCTAGGGGGTAATTGTCCAGGGGTTAGTTGTCCTACAGGGTGGTTGCCCTAGGAGGTACTTGTCCTCGGGGGTAGTTGACTAGGGGTAGGTGTCCGGATATGGTAGTCGATATAAAGTCTGAACAACTTTGTCTAGCTACAGATGGTTTTCTGGGACCCCCCCCCCCCCCAACCCTTGCGAAGGCTCTATTGAGATCACGAGGAATGTGAATGTATTCATCTTATGTTAGACTGCTATGATACATATTCATATTAATCTATTTGCAAAGAGCAACGGAGCATATCTTTTGTTATCGCTTGTACATTGCGTTTAGGGGACAATTATGTTTTTTTCTGTACTGTATGCATGCATGAATAAAAATGCCGATAAATTTGTGTGCGAATGTTTTCAAAGTGAGCATCAGTTTGACGTGGGATGGCATACAACTAGACGCCATCTTGATTTGCACCTAATGCACATACATGTATTACAATATGTTGGGTTTATTTTTTCTTCTTCAGACAGTATCAATCATACAAGGAGCATCTGTATAGACGATTAACTTTCTTTCTGACTTCACATTACGAACGTTAAACTCGCAAGGAAACGGTAAATAAGGTGAGCTTTAAATACTATGTACTTTATGTAGGACATTTAAATAACCGTTTTTACTCAATGCTTTCCTGGCCTGTATATGAGGGCTGTACTGAATATGCATCCAGTTACCTGAGCTAGCAACCTACAAGGCATACAGAAACAACAAAAGATGTCATGATGTCAAAGAATATGTAAATAGAGTTAATCTTAACTGCAAGAAACCTATGTAAAAGAGCTCATATCCGCACAGCTACCCCCTGGACATCCACCCCCCGGATAACCACCCCTGTCAACTACCCCCTAGGACAACTACCCCCTACGATAACTACCCCCTAGAACAACTACCCACAGACAATTGACCTATAGGACAACTACCCCGTAGGACACTACCCCCGGACAACTACCCCCTAGGGCAACCACCCTTTAAAACGACTACCCCGCAGGAAAAATACCCCCGGACAACTACCCCCGGACAACTACCCCCCAGAATGAAACTACCCCCTATAATAGTTTTCGGGGGGGGGGTAGTTGTCCTAGAGGATGGTTGTCGTAGGGGGTAGTTGTCTGGGGGTAGTTGTTCTAGGGGGTAGTTGTCCTGGCGGGTAGTCGTTTTAGAGGGTGGTTGCCCTAGAGGGTAGTTGTCCGGGGTAGTTGTCCGGCGGTAGTTGTCCTACAGTGTAGTTGTCCTTTGGGTTAGTTGTCCTAGGGGGTAGTTGTCCGGGGATAGTTGTCCGGGGGTAGTTGTCCTACAGGGTAGTTGCCTTACAGGGTAGTTGCCCTACAGGGTAGTTGTCCTAGGGGTTAGTTGTCCTAGGGGGTAGTTGACTGGGGGTGGTTATCCGGGGTGGATGTCCAGGAGGTAGGTGTCCTAGAACCACAAGAGCTGTACTGAATATGTATCCAGTTTATACCTGAACTAACCACCACCAACAAAAAACTGTGTAAAAAAAAACAGAGAGAAAAAAAAATCAAGTTAAATTCATTCTGTCCATGCATTTCTTCGTATGTAACCAGAGAGTGTATTTACAAATCGGTTCTTAAATTCAGACTGAGGGTGGGGACTGAAACTCCAAAACATGTCCCGATAATAAAAACCAGAGCAATTGTTCAATGTAGCGTCATCTCCTAACTCACATGTGAAACTATATTGCCGTACTATGAGAACTGCTGAAGAATGTATGTCGTTGCTGCTGACTGGAAACTGAGGGGGTGATATAGAACACAACAAAGACAAGTTATAGCAAATACAGTAAAACCTGTCTGAGAAAATATCAAGAGAATTCAACACATATATATATCACAGCTCCGATCAGCTTCATTCAAAATGCCTTTCCTTCATTGTATGATTACCACTGTTTTATTTATTACAGTTCAGTTAAAGTGCATTATTATTGAATAATTCAAGAATGAATAATAATTATAACCTGTTGCCTATATATATATACACAAACCATGAAATGAACATTGATAAATACTGTCAACAAACTGTAGCTCCAGTTTTTTAACAATATAAAATACAATAATATAACAAAAATTAATAACGTGGGACTTAATGTTCTAGGTGTTCTTGAAGGGCTTGAATGAATTCCAACTGGATAGAAAAAAACATGACACAATCGAATCTCACTTCATACTTATGTCCCACAATAAATAAAAATTGTTCTCAAAAATTCTTGCAAATGACCAAATTATGAGTAATTTATGCTCTATTATTAAACATTAATGGTTTACTGCATACCGGTAGTTAACTGTTCATGTCTTTCGGTAGAATAAGTCGACTAGTGAACTCTTGTTCCCATAGGCTTAATAGAAGACCCACTCCATTCCTGTAGGAAACGAAATGTCCGTATCTGATTTTCAACAGACACAAAATATTTCAAGTTTCCAACCCTATAGTACTAGAATTTACCAGCAATAAAATGAGTTTCAATTCATGATCAAACAACAAAGAACGTTTATTATCAATATAGTTCAATGCACGTTTAAAGGCAAGACATGAATAGACTGTAGAGGACATCTGTACAAACAGTGCAAGCACCACAGATTCATGTAAAGACTAATCCACACAATTTAATATTTAAACAAAATCTTTTTCACTAACAGGAAAGACAACCTAATTTTCAGAATATGATTCCATGTTTACAAAATATGAGGATAGTTTAGGAGTCAAGGATTACCACATAGAAGTTTAATAAAGGTAACGGTAACCATCATCCCCTCGCCCTCTATCGCTCACGGAAAAGTAATTACTGTCAAGGACAGGTACCAAGTTTGCTTTAAAGATAACACAGTAAATAACACACGATCAAAAACAAATATATACATCAATCTGAGATATTAATTTCCTTTCTTGAACTCCGATATCATTTCTTCCACTGATAAGCAGCTTAATGCAATTCTAAATCTACAAGGGGCATTCAATAAAACATGTTTTCCTTGTCAGCTATCGTATCACATGATTGAAAACAGTATTTACTTTCAAGTTAAAAATTAACCTCATGAGATTAGACTAGATGATACTTGGTTGATTCCATAAATACTTTTATTATTTTACATGGAAGAGTGAGACAAGGTTTAAACGTTTCTTTACGTACAACGCCGTGGGTCATTTCCTATTATATTTTTCTTCTCATAAATTTCTTCAACGTTAGACTGTGAGTATCACATTGCCCATACACTTTATGAAGATGCTATATTGATGTATATAATGGTTGCAATATGTTTTAACGTAATACTACATTGTATGATGTGTTGCAGTATGAGGTTGTTAACGCTATCTATGAAATGTGTCATAATATTGGTTCAGCCAGTGGCGTAGCTATGTACTTGGCGATTAAAGGAGAGATGAAGGAAAAGAGAAATACCAAACAAGTGAGATAATTTATGCTAAGTTCACACCGACGCCGAATTGATGGCGCATTAAATCGGCGAGCAAAGCGGCGGCAAAGCGTAACAAAGCTTAATTAAAGCGTAAAGACCGTAATAGAGCGTGAGAAAGCTTTGAGCAATTCGGGACATTCGGCAAGAGCGCCAATTTTTTTTAAACTGTTTAAAAATTTGAGGCGATCTGTCACGAATTGCGTAAAGCAGGGAGAGCGTATTAAAGCTTATCAAAGCGTCACAAAGCTTATCAAAGTTTTGCTCAAAGCGTAGGAAAGCTTAACAGAGTTTAAATTTTTGGCGCTCTTGCCGAATGTCCCGAATTGCTCAAAGCTTTCTCACGCTCTATTACGGTCTTTACGCTTTAATTAAGCTTTGTTACGCTTTGCCGCCGCTTTGCTCGCCGATTTAATGCGCCATCAATTCGGCGTCGGTGTGAACTTAGCATAACATATCTCAGGAGATCGTGAGATTTTTTGAAAAAATGACGCCGCATTGATCGCCGATTTAAAGCGCGGCATTCGGCGTCGGTGTGAACTAGGCAATAAGGAGATAGATAACTTGAAAATACTCTAAACAGATTATTCTATAATGTGAATCATTAAGACGTGCAATAAAAGATTATCATATAATGCTTTGCGTTATTAAGGTAGCATACAGCAAATTAGAAAGAAAAAAGAAGATAGGAGTGAGATAGAAGAAAAGATACACAGAGAGCACGTGTGTATGTCGCTTCTGTACCACTCTTAAAGGGGCAAGGGGTATATCCTCTCCCGACCTGATCAATTTTCCATCTCAAATTGTTTACCTGTTGATGTTACATGTTTGAAGATAATGTTGAGTTCTGGTCATGCGATTGCATTGTGAAAGAAACGGTGTGGAATCGATCAGAAAGGTTGATCATGTAGCATTAAAGTATTAGTGTGAACTACAAGGTTCTGGAATCATCAAAATGAAATTTGGCCCAGTCTTGGTAACATTACTGAAGCACCGCACACAGGAATATGTATATGCATTGGACTACACAAACATGTGGCATAAATATATGGTCCTCCATGTTATGCTGTTACATCATTATTTAGAATATTAAGGCATTTGAAGAGCCATTTTTAGGGGAGATTTTTTTTGTCTTATGTTCTTCCACACTTGCATAATAACAATGAAAACGCTCACAAATTATTTTTCACCTCTCGTAGGAACTCAACCTTCTCCTTAGCGCATTGTGCCACACCTTACCAATAGTAAGTGTCCATTTTATGTTATTAATTTTTGTTTGTTACAACATCGATTTCGCTATGGCATAAAATACAATATAATTTTCAGAATACAATCCCTGGATAATCAAATATGATGTTGATGGTGAAAACGCCATAGTTAATGATATAAGTATCATCGTCCCACAATTTAGAGGCCGTATGGGCGACAATGAAATGGTCCTTTAGACACAGGTTCTCCGTAATTTCCCGTCTTCAGCGGTTCTACACTCTAAATAAAAACTGCTCAATTTGAGTAAAAATTTTACTTTTTTAAGTAGTCAAAAGGGAACCACCCGACTTTTGAGTAAACTTTACTCAGCATGTGTTGAGTAACAAATCTACTCATCTGTTGAGTAAAAATATTACACAATAAAAGACTAAATCTCTACTTATTTTGAATGAGTCAACCTTTACTCAATATTTAATCCTTTGTTGAGCGGTTCCCTTTTTTACTCAGCATCTGGATAGAAACGTAATCAACTCATGTCGAGTAAGAAACTGCTCATGAGTTGAGCCAAATTTTACTCAATTAACGAGTACATGTTTTGACTCAAATTGTTTGAGCAATTTTTTGCTCAAATATTGAGTATGTTGTTTTCTGGGTAACGCTTAGTTGCTCAATCAATATTGAGTTAAAACATGTACTAAGTTAAGTACATGTTTTTACTCAATACTGATTAAAACAAAGGTGGATTCAACTAGGGTTTTAACTTTTTGACTAAGGGTTTAACTAAACCGCTGATTAATATTGTTCTTTTTTTAAAAGCTGTTAAGTAACCATTATTTGTCAATAGATAATATAAACCATAATTTTGCCTGATTTCTAAATTTAGCATTGATCTGAAGTTTTTCAATCACACACTATGCAAATAACATATAGTCAACGACATTTTAAATTCAGTAACATAAATTGTGGACTTTAATTTCCCAATTCAGTTTGAATCACAGTAAAAACTCAGAGTTCTCTCATCATACATGATATTAAAAAGGATGTAGTTTACAAATTTCAATTTTAAAACAATGTTACTTTCCATCGAATCATCGAAATGAGCTTTCAAATTGTTGGCATCAATTATGTAAGTTAAATATTTGACACATATTGACAAGGATTAATGCCATCAATGAAAATCAAGTAGAAAAAGTTTAATTATAGGAATCTTCTAATTTATATTTTTACAGTGCGTCCCAGAAAAAACGAAACCGAGAATATCATCGATATTTTATCATAACTTAATCACAATTAATAAATAACACATATTTTTAAAGCTTAGATCCTCCTCTTTGATTTAATGCAACTAGCATGATGCATATTTCACGCATGAGTGATCAAAATAAATTTGAAGAAAGGATACCAAAAAGTCATAAGGCGGACGGTATCTGAATTTCAAAGTAACGTGAAAGTTCTTTTGTCTGTGATGATGCGTGATTACATAATAAACATTGTCGCGTCAAATAAATGTCCTCATCAACATACACGTTATCAGGTGGCGGTGGTAATGAGGTGATCAAAGAAAGACTCTCATTATTAGTCCATCTGTACTAGTATCCATGGTTAATAAAATCCTTGGAACGAATTCCATAAATGAGACGATCAAAGAAGTCCCGTATGACAGCTGCCTGGGCAGGGTAATCCAGCTGTAGTACTAGAAATTTCTTACAGCAATTGCTGCTGTCAATGCAGAGCATGAATAGGCGCTTCTCTACGTAACACTGTCCTGGCTTCCTTGTTGTTCGTCAAAGCACCAACAAAAACTGTTGGCTCCTTCCTCTGAAGGAGGCCAGAAAAAAAATCCAAGCCAGTTCTTTCCTAAAATGATAACATTTTGATATGTAGTTAACATGGTAGGAATTAACAAAGTAGAGGTTAATTTATGTGCATTAAGTTTCGATAGGATGATAACAACTAATTGGTTTTGATAAAAGAAGATTGTCTTTTTCGGGGGGAAATTGTCCTACTCCGAGTCCTATGGGGTAATTTTCTAGGGGTAATTGTCCTCTGGGGTGGTTGTCTTCAGGGGGTTATTTTCTGGGGAGGGGGGGGGGGGGGTAATTGTCCCGCTGGTAATTGGCCGATTTGTCCAAGAACCATCTGCATCAATAGGTCTACCCCAGGCCAATACGTGTTTAGTACAAATACAATAAAGTAGGCTAGCTATTACCGGTCACTAAATTAATGCATGCACGCTCGCCCTTAGAGAATTGCCCAAGTTCACAATCAAATTAATGTCATCGACAGTGACAACAATAATTTCACAATCTTGATCAACACAGTGTCCTTGAGACTTGACTAAATATCACACGGTAGCTCTTTTAATATTAATATCATAAGGATTTCTTACCTAGAAATGTCGGGTGGAGCTCTTCCAAGCTCGATTCATGAGCTCAGAATTTCTTCCCAATGTGTCACATCTATCTCAGTTCTTTTGCACGAGACAGCTAATACCCAACCGTAGTTTACTCAAAATTGAAACAAACGAAGTTCTTACTCAATGTTGAGTCATTGATTTACTCTTTTTCGAAGGTAACAAATTACTCGGATGACGAGTACCACCTAAAATTGATTTCTTACTCAAGCTTGAGTACTGAATTGCTCATTTTGTTACTCAGCTTGATATACTCGGCACAATTTACTCGCTGAAATTAAGAGTGTAAGTAGCTGCTGCATTCCAGTCAACTGATTGATGTTATCAGTCAATTAATTAGTCTGTCCCTCTTTCTCCTCCCATTAGTTCATCCTTGCAAGATTTTGTTTGCCAATCTATTATTCAATCTAATTACAAGCCTAAACCACTTTAGCTGTCTTCTTTTCACAATTGAGATGGGGTGATTACCATGCCATATATGAGCATGCCTTAACATACAGTATAACATAATTAGACAAGCCAATGTCTAGTGTGTGCACAAACCTGATTAGACTTCATATCTGTACAGGCAGTGCAAGCACAAATGGTACATAAAAAGACTATTTTTTATTCTTTTAAAATCATTTCCCTATGAAACTAAAAGACAAAATAACTGTGAGTATAAAGTCACGGGTTTTAAAAATATAATAACAGTAACAAGCCAGAGTTAATTACACTTGTGTTTAATAAAAGTAAAAAAATAACCATCATCCCCTATAAACCTCAATCGCTCACAGAAAAGTAATTATTGCCACGGACAGGTACCAAGTTTGGGGTTAAATATAACGCAGTCAATAAAATGTTATCAAAGTAAATATATACACTTATCTCAAGTATTAATTTCGTTTCACGAACTCCATTATCTTGTTCTTAAACTGAAAAGCAGATGTATGCATCGCTATACCTGTATTTAAAACGGGCAATATATCAAAACACATGTACTTTATCGTAGCACTTGATGAAAATTAATGTTTACTTTGAAGTTAAAATTTAACCTCGTATACATAAGATAAGATTGCCTAAAACTTCATTTCTTAAATAACATTATAAATTGTTATAACGAAGAGTGAGAAGTGGTTTAAAAATCAATATACTTACAGTGCCGCGACTCGTTTTTTATAATATTTATCTTCTAATAAATTTCCTCAACGTTAGAAAAACAAAATACTTCTCTATAAGATTGTGAGTGTCATATTGACCATACACTATTTGAGTATGATATTTATCGAAAGAGTAGTATCAATCTTTTTTGATGTAACAAAACACTCTGTTGAAGTATGAGGTTATTAACGCTTTCTATAACACGCGTCATTATATTGGTTTAAAAACACGATGTCATGGCTCAGTCCAATCCAATCCAAAAGGTATTTGATATTATAACACCTTTTCCTTGCAGTTATAAAGCGCTGTATACGTTGCCCTCCGTGCTTCTGCCACTTTATTATATATCACAAGAACACTGCTACAAAAAAAAAAAAAAAAACGATCCTAAACACAATGTTAAGAACAAGATCAACATTTCCATTTTTCTTTAAGTCATTGATTCTGTCACTTGCAATAATGTAATCAAATCATGTAAATAAATTATGAATTCCATTTGTCTAATCACTTTGCCTTTTCTACTGTTTGTATAGTGACCGTGTTCTCCCATCTCTGGCATTTAAAGTACTCTCTTGTCCAATTCTCGTCTCTGTTGGCATCCCATTTTTTCCTATTTCTAGTTCCTTTTTGTAGTTATGAATTTGTTAATTTGATTACTTATTATTCCGAACTATCATCCGAGGGGTCAACAATTATACAAGCATTGCTTTCTGTATTCCTAATTTTCTTTTGAATGATTATAATTTTTTTGTAATGTTTTGTTGGAAACAAAAATAGAAACAAGTTGCTGTTTTTTAAATTGAAATGAAAGCCATGCATGTATAAAATATGAACACATTTACTGCAAACAACTTTAGGTTTAATTAATTTATTATATATTTGCTCTCAGCGCATTTTCTTTTGTATAATGAAGGTCACTTTTTGTTGTTGCACATGCGCATCCGCAATTTTCAAGACCATACAACTGTTTGATTGAATAAATGATAAAAACGGCTTATGATCTTTGTATACCAATTTCAAAGAAGTTTCACCGAAGTAAATACACTACTATTCATAAATATTCTTTTTATAAATTTGCATGATGAAATATTACTAATGGAGGTCATCGTATTAAATCTGTTCCCTTTCTCTCGCTCGATCCTTCTCCTCCCTTTCAAATCCCTCTTTCAATCCCTTCCTTTTCACTTTTCCAACCTTATTTCTCTTCCTCCCTCCTTGGCTCCCCAATCCCTCCCTCCCGACTTCCCCTTCTTTCTCTCTCTCTCTCTCTCTCTCTTCATTCTTCCTTCCTCTCTAACTTCTTTACCCCTCTGTCTTTGCCTACCCATCCGATCTACCCCTAATTCTCCCCGTTCACTCTCTCTCTCTCTCTCTCTCTCTCTCTCTCTTTTTCCACTTCCTCCGTTCTAAACTCTCTCTCTCTCTCTCTCTCTCTTTCTCTCTTTCTCTCTCTCTCTCTCCCTCTTTCTCGCTTGAACATTTTTCTTTCTACAGGTCAATACTCTGATCAGGATGGCGGCGAACTTCAGCTCTACAGAAGACATCTGTGAAGGAGAGAACTGTGAGGCAATCACAGATGTGACGTACTACGTTAAGGAGAAGAAGAAGCTCTGCGATAACTGCGCTTCCAAAGATGGGTGCATTGGAAAAGCAAGAAAGGGTAGGCCCAACCTTTATTGTGAGAAGCATGATGAAGAAATCAAACTGTATTGTAAAACACATGGGGTAGCAGTTTGTCATTCATGCGCAATGATAGATCATCTTGAGCAGTCTTGCGTGCAACAGGATATAGAGGGCGCCATCGTGGAAAGTAGAGCGACACTAGACATTCTTAAAGAAAAGGCAAAGGACAAATTAAAGCTTTGTCAAGTTTATGGAGATCAGATTCAACAGTGTAGGAAATACACCGACACCCATCTACAAGCTTTAAAAGATGAAGTTGATTCGGTAATCAATGAGGCGATCAAAACTGACACAGACAAAGAGAAGGAGGATGCTGCAAACATCAACCAGGAGACTGATGAGAAGAATCAGAAACTTCAAGAGGAGATTCAAAAGATCAATGACAAGATTCGAAAGAATGATGAGGGGAGAAAAAAGCGGCTTGAACTAAACCGTACACATGCAGAAAAAAGACGAAAACCAATCGACAATAAACAGCATGGTCTTCATACAGACATTCAAAACATCGCTGAAGAGAAAGAAATAAAGATTGGTGAGTTGGAGAAATCAATGCAAGATGACACAAAAACCACAGAGAATACAATACAGACACTTGACAGAGTACTTGCAGATGATAAAAATGTCGTCAAAGATGGGCATCATGTGAAAACATCAATGAGTGATGAATTAAAGAAGCCACTGAATGAGGGTGAGGTGGAACAAATCACTGGTACCATATCGGTTGTGAGGTTTGTGAAGGGTGCTGGGAGAAAGAAGTATGATGGGAGGATTGATGGGTATGATGGGGAGTGGAAGCTCATTGATACAATCAATGTCAAAGATAAGATCACATTCCCGTACATTGTAGGATGCATAGATGAATGCAATGTGATCATCACAGATAACACAATAGGTGGCCAACATACATACATGTTAGATATGAACACTAAAAACAGTCAGAGAGTGATAACCGGTAGTGATACATCATGGGTTGCCTCCTGTGCATTGCTGAATAATGACAAGGTAGTTTGCGGTAAATGGTGTGAAGGGTGTACAGGGGACAGTTTCACTGGATGCATCAGTATATATGACAGACAATGGAAGCACATCAATGACGTCACAATATCAAGAAACACAACGGATGATTTCACATGGGTGGATGTAGCTGCTGACCAGGATGGGATGATCATCGCTGCTGAGATAGGTCAGTCTAAGATATACGTCATCAACCCAGCTGATGGTAAGATCATGAATACCATCACATGTAAAGAGAATATAACGATGTATGGTGTACTTTCATCAGGTCACATCATCGCTCGACCCTCACCTACAGATCACAGAGTGCTCATCATCGACAGACAGGGTGCTCAAAGGGAAATCCCCCACAGTGATTTATTCCTAAATGCCTGCATCGATCCTATGACAGACGACCTCTACGTCGTGACATCAGATGATGAGTACAATACGTGTGTGATTGATCAGGTGACGAGTGGGGGTGACAAGAAGCAGAGAAGAGTAGCATCATTCCCTATATCAACAGAAAGGAACACACTGGATGATAGGGAGGATCTCCTTCTATCATCTCGGGTGATGATGACGCCATCAGGGAAACTGATTGCTAGCGATGGAGACAACATACTAGTATTCAAAAACAGATTTACCCTCTAAACCCAATCATCTTTGGTTACAAATTGTAATGTTCACTACGTATACGCATGTATGTGGGCAGACTCAAAAGTGTATACTGATAAAATGCTACTTTTACAAAAGAAAGCGATTCGTGTGTGTACCAATGCTGGATATCGCGATCACACTGATCCCCTATTCGCGAGGTTAAAAACTCTGAAAGTAACTGATATTAACTTTTTACAAAAAGCACTGTTCATGTTCCGTCTACATAATGATTCCCTACCTTCCCACTTCCCACCAATGTTTTGTTTGAATAGAAATATTCATACATACCCAACCAGACAATCAAATAAATACCATTTATGTAATCCTAAAACAACAATGGCTATGAAATCTATAAGACATTCTGGTCCGGATATTTGGAACTCACTGTCCGTTGACATCCGTAACTTGAAGTCAGTATATAC
>JAVYIG010014409.1:0-41678 GCA_035222895.1 Strongylocentrotus droebachiensis
GGAGAGATCGCACAAGGGGACCAAAATGCATGAAAATAAAGATGGAGGGGGCACCACTCGTACCGAAATAAATGAGAGAATTGCTTGGGAGCGGAAGGAAAAGAATGAGAGGAGAGGTCATAAAATTGTATTGAAGTATATGCACATAGAGGAGAGAGAGAGGGAAATGTGTTAGGGGACCATTTATTCCCCAATAAGCGAAAGAAAGAGGGAGGATGGAGAACAGTAATGAGAGATGAAGGAAAAGTATATCACAAGAGAGGAGGCATATGCATGTAAATGAAACGTTAGAGAGGTGGGAGGTTGCGGTGGCTTGGAGAATCCTGGAATGTTTCACGAAAGTAGAGAATCGTGTTGCATAATAATACAAGAGCATAGACGTCTGAAACGGTGGGGGTCACTGGCGTACCTATGGGGGGGGCAGGGGGGGCAGAGTGCCCCCCCTGACGGGCTCCAGGCGAGAAAAAAAAAGGGGAAAGAAAAGAAAAGAAAGGAAAGGAAAGAAAAAGAAAAAAAGAAAAGGGAAGAAAAAAAGGAAAAAAAAGAGAAAAAAAGAAAAAGGAAAGAAAAAAGGAAGAAGAAGAGAAAAGGAAGAAAAAAGGGAAAAGAAAAGGAAAGGACAAAAATGGGGAAATTAAAAAAAAAAAGACCATGGCCGTACGCACCAGGGGAGGGGGGGGGGGCAGTTGACCCCAGATATTTTGAAAACGTACAGTTTTTTTCCTGAAAATGTAGTGTAGGCCTATACCAAATCCTTCAATTCTACTTTTGAAAATGCAAAAGTACCCTCATGACCAGTTCGAAAACTTTTAACGCATCTTTCCCCCTCCCCCACCAGAAAAATATTCCGCATACGGCCCTGAAAAATTAAGACAAATGAAAATAGGAAAATATAAGTGATATAACAAATTCGAAACTCTTCGCTGGCGCGAACTGCTTGCTAGCCTATTTTGTATTAAATGTTTTCACTTGCTCGTCCCCCTGAAAAAAGAAAAGGATTAGCATTGCCTAGAATACAATTGTGCCTGCCCCGACGGGCCCCGACCTGCAACCACGGCAACAGTAACACACAGTGTATGTACCAAATGTTACTAAAAGAGAGTAATTCATTTTTCTCGCTCGCTACACTTGCTCGCGAATAAAATGAATAGATATTGCTTTGGAAATAATTGTGCCCACCCTTGACCTGCAACAATATCATTAAAAATGGAAGAGTTTTTTCGCCCTCTCGCCAAAAAGGAATTGAATCGCGTTAAACGCGATTGCGTCCATCCTGACCTGCACCAATAAAAACAAGTTTATTTATTAATTTCTATTAAAAGAGAATTTTTTTTTTTGCTTGCTCGCTATGCTCGCTCGCCAAAATAGAATTGACACCGCTAACGTGCCCGCCCCAATCTGCAACAACCAGTTAATAATTATGTACCAAACGTTATTCAAAGAAGTTTTGGTGTGCTCGTGCTCGCCAAAACGGAATTAACATCACCTTAGACATGATTGTGTAAGCCCTGCCCTGCAACAAAAAAATCTGAAATTTATGAACCAATTATCATTACAAAAATTTTGCTCGCTCGCCAAAATAGAAATAACACCGCTTTTAATAATCACGTCCCTGACATGGAACAATGAACCCAAGTTTATGTACCATATTTTCCCTATAAAAGAGAAGTAATTTTTTTGCTCGCTCGCTACGCTCGCTCGCCAAAATAAAAATAACACCGCTTTTAATAATCACGTCCCTGACATGGAACAATGAACCCAAGTTTATGTACCATATTTTCCCTATAAAAGAGAAGTGATTTTTTTGCTCGCTCGCTACGCTCGCTCGCCAAAATAGAAATAACACCGCTTTTAATAATCACGTCCCTGACATGGAACAATGAACCCAAGTTTTACATGTATGTACCATATTTTCCCTATAAAAGAGAAGTGATTTTTTTCGCTCGCTCGCTACGCTCGCGAGCTCGTGGAATTATGTGCCCACCACTAACCTGCTACAATATCATTAAAAAGAGAAATGTAGGGGGTTGCCTGCCCGCCAAAATGGGATTGACATTGCCTTAAACACGATTGTGCCCGCCCCCGACCTGCAACAATGAAACAAATTTTATATAGCAATTCATTGAGAGAAAGATGTATTTTGGCTCGCTAGCTAAAATGGGTATAAAATCACCCTAAACACAATATTGTTCCCGCGCCCTGCATGGGACAATTGAACCAAGTTTAAGTGGCAATTATTAAAAAAGAAGTGATTTTTTTCTTGCTCGCTACGCTCCTTTGCAAAAAATGGAATTAACGTCGCTAACAAATGAATGTTCCCACCCCCAACTTGCAACAATACCAGTTTATATACCAAACGTTACTTAAAGATTTTTGTTTGCTCGCTCGCTCGCCAGAAGTGAAAATTAGCATCGCCTTTTTTGTTTGTTTCGGTCGCTTGCCCCCCCTGACGGAGTACCCCAGGTACGCCACTGGTGGGGGCGTCTAAGAAATCAATGAGCCCCACTATATTTTTAGTGTGGTTCAGATATTATCGAGACCCCCCCCCCTCCCCCAAATATTTTGGTGGGGTTCGGATGATATCAACCCCTCCCCTTCTCCTCCTTATATATTTAAACAGGGGTCACAATTCAGGTCTCTATAGAAAAATACACCTCCTCCCCCCCCCAAAAAAAAAAAAAAAAAAAATCAGCTCGCGCTCGCACGACTAGGCCCTTTTAGTTTGAAAATTTGATTATGGGAACAGGTGTTGGGGTTGAGCTCCCCTGCTATATTGGGTGGAGGAGGGATGAAGAGGAGGAGGTGGCTCAGACATTGAGCATCCACATCTTGGTTCAAGGGGCTTCATTTTAACCCCCAGTATTTTGGTGGGGGTTTCAGATATCTTTGAGCCTGGCCTCCTTATAATTTTAGTGTGGCGCAGATATTATTGGCCTCCAGATATATTTTATTTTTCTGCTGGGGAGGGGAGGGGGGGGGGGGCGCTTAGATATTATTGAGCGCCCTCATTTTTTTTTTGAGGGGGGGATCTTGAGGGCTCGGATATCATTGAGCCTTCTACGTCCCTCCTGCCAATATGTTTTAACAAAAGTCACATTACAGGTCTCTCTGTCTCGAGGGAAAAAACAACAGCTCTTATTGCCTCGCTTCAGAGGATTAATTCACAATCAAATGTTTGTTTGCTACAATCAATTCCTATTAATTTTCTGATGTCTCAATATAGTATCTCTTCTTTCTTTTCCGGTTTTGTTACGTTTCAAAATAACTCTACAAAAAATACAAAATGCTATTGTAAGAAATAAATTTGCCTGGCAGTCGTTTTCTATTTTCTGATAATGAATGTTTGGTAGGATTCCCGCAACACAAGGCTAAAATTGAATATCTCAGACCAGTTTATATCAGTATTGAATTTACTTTCCCAATATAAACAACATGTGTTGGTTGAAGAATTTCTTGAGGGAAACAATTTGGCCCTTTTAGTTTGAAAAATTGGTTCATAGAAACTATGGGCTGGAGGTCAAGCCGCCTATTATCTTGCATGGGGGGGGGGGGGAGCTGAGATAATCAACCCCCAGTATTTTGGGTGGGGTTCAGATATCACATGAGCCGCTATGTATTTTGAGAGTGGCTAAGATGTTATTGACCCCCAGTTTTTTTTGTGTGTGTGTTTTTGTTGGGGGGGGGGGGGGGGGTTCAGATGTTATTGAGCCTCCCTTTATAATTGGGTAGGGCCTGGATGTTATTGAGCCCCCGTCCCTGTATCTTTTAACACTTGGTCATGTTTCAGGTCAGCTTTATCGAGAACAAAAGAATTCACCTATAGCGCTGCGCGCTGGCATGATTATTTGACGACAGTGTGTGCTTTGTAGAAATATGCTTGATATAGAAGAAGGGGACTAGGGGGCTAAGAACCCCCTCCCCTCCCCCTAGGCATAGCGATATTGAGCACCCAAAATACTGCATGTGCATATTTTTGTTTTGGGCTTGAAATTGCCAGTCTATATAGCTACGTTTTGCGCAAATGCCCCTTTGCGGTTTCTTTATCTAAAAAAGAAATTACTTGCTCTTCACGCTCGCATTTTCATAAAAGCCTTACAAGCGCTTCGCGCTCGCGCCGCAAGATGAATTGAGTACATAGGGGAATAGAAATTTTAAAATGGTTGATAAGTTCATGCCAAACTAGAATGTCAGTGGGCGCTTGTAGCTTCAATCAATAGAAAGACGCGTGGGCCAAGCGGCACCCCCCCCCCAAAAAAAAAAGTTTTTTAATACATGTGGCGGTTTCAGAATAGGAAGCCAGCTAGCCGGAGAGAAGAGAGAGAGAGAGAGAGAGAGAGAGAAAGACAAGAAGAAAAACAAGTCTGTGCAATGCTCTAAATGAGGAAAATATAGCCCCCGCCCCCCCCCCCCCCCCAAAAAAAAAATAATAGAGACTTTATCACGGAACTTTCAAAATGTTGCCAAAGGGTGTAAAAGAAACTTATCATGGAAATTTCCAATGGATGGGGGGGGGGGGGGGGTTAATTGACAATTTTCCTTAAATATTTTGTAGAAAGAAAAAAAATGCCCCCCCCCCCCCCGCAGTCGTGTAAATCTTCCGAAGCCTATAAGAGTGAGTGAATAGTGGCTCCACCAAACCATGGAAGGTAAAATAGTAATTGCATTTTATGATAGAGAGACTGTCATGGATATTTCCAAATTTTTGTCAACGGGTTTTATTGACGATAACATCTGTAATTCCTGCATGTCACTTCTTTATTTTATTGTTGGTCGGAATTCACCAAAGTTCTTCGCGATTCGGACGTAGCAGACGACGTGTGTGACGTTTGCAAGAGCTTGGCTACTCGCGGTTACCATTGCTATTTTGCGTATTTTTGGACAGAAGATCTTCTAAATCGTCATGGTTTTGCCTCGCTTCTGACCAAAGCTCACATAATGATGATTTGCAGAAATTTGGCAATCATGTACTATAATAAATACCATGAGCTCAGAAACATTGGTAGGCAAGATAACGTATTGTTTTTTGCCCATTTTCTTTTATTTTGTCCATTTGCAAATGTAGTTTTTAAAACTTTTTCTAAATTTGTCTGCTTAAATATGAATTAAAATAGTTTAATCGACTATATTCCAGAAGAATTCGTGACCACAATTGTGAAGATTCATGCAGAAACAACGAAGCAATCGCGGTTTCCATTTACAGTACACCCTTTCTGCCTCATAATGCAGGGACGTTTCGGGCACGTAAAATAGGCACATAGTAGATACATGTAGTAGCTCCTTGCAAAACTGGAAGAGAGAGAGAGAGAGAGGGTGAGGAGAGAGAGAGAGAGAGAGGAGAGATGTACTGTAAAGAAGTTGACATGTACCAGACCATGGAGGCAAGGTGGTATACACAGACAGTCACTCCTCTCGTGTCTGCATATCGGCCGTACAATGAGTGTGGCCAGATACACAATCACACACAAAAAATAGATTCTCAGTACACGCAAAGCAAGTTCAGAACTGATCTGCAGCTCGTTTACATAAATAGCTAGTCTTGATTATTGTGCGTATAGTATTCGTCGCATGTACTGTCAGACTCATGATATGGTTTTATACAGTCCTATAATTGCTGTATAAATTTACGCATACCTTTTTTATATCCCCTTTTTCTTATTTGGCTGTGCTTCGATGTTGTAATTACCCATTGCTATAGATACACCGAGTTACTTATAGGCCTACCACTTTGTGCTTTCAGAATTTCGTGAAGAGAGATCAAAGTATTTGCCAAACTCGAAAGCAAACGCCTGTAAGATCGAGACTAATCCCAGGGCACTTTGAACGGGTAGCATCGAGCATCCCCCTCCCCCCCCCCCCCTCGCCAACAACAACCGGCTTTCGAAAGGATTTATGGACATGAATCCCGTGCATACGTCACAGCACGTCTAACTATAAATCATAACTCTTACCTTACCGTATACCCGGACCCTAAACGTATAATGGCTTGTGACGTAGGGACGGGATCTACGCCCATAAAGTGCTACCCCTCTCGAAATGCCGATCAGGCGCGCAAGTGTAAATGATTTCCTTTATAACCGACATTTGAAAAAAAAGAATTAAAAAAAAAAAAAAAATAAAAGGTATGTTCATGTCAAGTCCATAACAGAAAGGTTGTTTTATGCCGATTATACCCTTGTCCATATAACGACCTTATGGAGGAAGAAGTACATAATTTCATCCATGCCCCAATTTATTTAGCAGGACTTGTACAATTAAGCTAGAGTTTTCAAGAATTAACACAAATTAAGATTGTATTTCTGTCTCAATTTTTTGGCTATCAGATGCTCTGTCGACTGTGCCTTTTCCATAGTTTTATTTCTTTACGTAACCATAGGCCTATTCTTCTTGCAAGTTTTTCTGCTGACACACTTCTCTTTGGTTTGACGTTAGGCATGATGAAACGCTAATATTGTGAAACTACTCGATAGTACGGTATGTAATGGCGCGGCTTTCGCTCGATCGATCTTTATCCAAAGTCAGTCCAAAGTCAGGGTGCTAAATTCACTCCGCTGCAGTCACAAAACCAGCTAGCGCTGGGCGATTTCAGAGCGGCCTTACAGTCCGCTACCAGCCCGAGGAGAAGCTCACTGTGCGGTATTCTGTGCGAGAGGGAGCTATGTCGCCGCTACGAGTTCATGACGATTCCTTGGTATCGTCATCAGCGTTCAATTTTAAATCATAGATATCTTGATAAAATACACTACCGATTGGCTTATAAACTTCAGGCAGTTCCTGTTTGACCCAAAGGTTTGAAATTATGATAACAACATTCGCTGGAACACTGTTTTTTTTTAAAATCATGCACGAAGTTAACCAATGCCTTTAATGAGAGCTGATTTGATGAGATAACCACCTGTCAGTGACCATGCGGGGGGGGGGGGGGGGGGGGGGGGTCTAATCCCTCCTGGCTAAACTAGTGCAGATATGCTTTAATTAGTATAATATTGGCCATAAAGTTGTTATTGTCACAGGTTTATTACATGCCATTACCTGGGTTCTTCTGAAGAAACTTGCATTAGTTAGGTACATTGTGTCTATTTTACTCTGAAAGGCTTGATGAAATATTTATGACATCAGTTTTGAGTTACTCTTTTTCTATTATTAACGATACAATAGATACTTAGTTAGATATGAAACCTATTTTTCATCCAAACATATGCTATAGTACATAACATGTGTATTCACTATTTCATTGCAGGGTCTGGAAGAAACAGTCATTATTTTTTATTCATTTTCCTAATGCTATATTGGACCAGCCTCATGCAGACTTGAGAGTATAAGAGAAGCCTTAATGATCAACAATATTTGTTACTGTAATCACTTATAAGTTATCCGAATTGATCAGATATTATTCTGCATATTTTCTAAACCACATAATGTTATGCCTCGGTCACAAATGCCATTACGAACTGCTACGAACACAGTACGAATGATTTTCAGACAATGGCAATTCAGGAAGACAATGGAAAAACAGGGAGATACGTACGAACCTTTGTGACCGTAGCATTAATTGTCCTGTGATATAAAATTCTCCAAGTTTACTGTTCGTGAAAGAGAAATTGCTCAAATATCATGTTTTGTTATCAACTCTCTGTCACCTAATACTATAAATGAAGGTATTTCATGTTTAGCTTTTAATTCAAATGATAAAACTTGGACTTGAGCCTACAGTGTATGAAAAATGTGTGGAAACTGTGGAATACCAATATTAAATCATATCCAATGGGTTAAACCTGCATACTAAATACAATTTCTTTTCTACAGACAAAGCTGCTCATAAAAAAGATACAGATCAAAGGAGAAAGCTTAAAAAGAAGAGAAAAGAGAGAAGGTAAGTGCTCCAGCCTACATTGATAACTTTTTATTATTAAATAGAAGTAAATTTACCAGAAGAGATCTATAAGGTGAGAGATGTAAGTTTGGAGGTAAACACTGAATTAGAGGCTTGACAATGTTAAGAACATATTACTATTTGTATTTCATTCTGCAATGAATGGGATACAACATTAACTTACAATAGATTGATAGATTATAATGGCCTATAATGACCCAATTGAAATGCTTGGAATAGATAGTATTTAATCAAACTTTCTTTTTTTAAAAATATTTTTTACAAAGGAGGAACACATTTTTAAGTAGCCATTGAAAAATCCTTTTAAAGGTAAATTTAATGATTTATATTTTAAATATAAATTTCATCTTGTTGTTAATATTGTCACCATTTTGATAATTATTTCTGAAATCTGTTTGATCATAACTGCAGAAGAAGTCGTTCAAGATCGCCACTCTCTTTGGATGATAGCAGTGGGAATTCCTCAGAAGATGAAAAGCACCAACGTCACAAGAAACGAAAACACAAGAAAACATCAAGACAAGACACCTCAAGTGAAGATGAAGATACCTCAGAGGAGGAAAGAGATAAGAGACACAAGAAGAAAAAGAAACACAAAAGGTCTTCTAGGCATGACGATGAGGACGAAGAGAGTCCTTCCGAAGAAGAAAGCGAGGAGGATGAGAGAAGGAGAAGTAAGCACAGGAAAGAATCAAGACATCACAAGAAGCATCGCAAAGAGAAGAGACAACATAGAGACGTAAAAAAGAAGAAATCAAAGAAGAGACATAAACAGAGTAGTAGCAGTGATGATGATGGTGACTCATACTAAATATTTTGTGCTCTATCATTGTAGGTAAGCATAAAAGAAGATGGAGACGAAGATACTATTCAACACGTTCAACCTATTTTTTCCAGTTAAATGCTTCATTAACAACAACATCAAAATGGAAAGTTTCAGGTTACAAGCAAATTAATAAATTAGGCTGTATTAAAATAATTTATTTCTCTTGGTTTATGTGCTTAAGCCATAAGGGCATGGAAAGCAAACAAATTCAATGACTAATTACCAGAAACCTTGGTTTGAGGAGGAATATTTCAGGGTGATACAGAAAACTTTCACTTGGTGTTTGGTATTTTTCGTTTTTAATTTTCTGTCCATCATGATTTAGATTGGTTATTCATCATAAAAGTAACATTAAATTGTCCCTTTTTAAGTCACTTCAATGTGGAAAAAGTTAGAGACCCCCATCTCAAAAAATGAAATGGAAGCTCTTATTACCAATCATGTGAAAAAATATGTTTTGAATAAAACTTGATGATACAAATTTTGCCGAGAAACCGCCTACTAATTGATATATTTGGTAAATTATTATATCTATTGGGACCTGATAGATATCGCGCACGTGTCACGTAGTCACATATGCATCTTTCTGCGTTTAGTGCTTGTAACTTTACCAAGACTGGGCCAAATTCCTTATCATGTTGATGATTCCAGAACCTTGTAGTACACACCAAGACTTATATGTATATGCTTCATGATCAACCTTTTCTGATTGATTCCACAACGTTTCTTTCACAATGCAATCGCATGACTATAACTGGTCTTTATCTTTAAGATTATATGTTTATTACTTTAACGGTGTACTACTAAATTTGGATATTGCACAAATTAATTTATTTCCCAAAAAACAAAATTACAATTTCAATGTATACTCATACATTGAAATTGTAATTTTGTTTTTTTGGAAATAAATTAATTTAGAATTGTCTCTAAATCTGACTTTTGGGGATGGCGGGTGCTTTTCAAGCACAAACCCTTGATGGTCCTATATAGCATTATGATAGCAGAGGGTCTGAGCTAGGAGACTATACAGAGACTGTAGTCAATAGATCATGTACTGGACCTGCTCCTTCCACAACCAGAGAATGAAAAAGTTAGGCTCTGCTCAAGATTTGAAGTGTCAATTGTTAGTCTGTGCATGCAGACAACTGAGACTAGGCAGTAGAGGACTACACATACACTGTCGCTCATAAAGTTGGAATATTTTTTTTTACCCCAATTTATGGAATTATTTTGACAATAATTTATTCCTAATAGATCAAGATAATAGTATACATTCTCAGATTTTATTGGATAATAATTTGCCAGTGTTTTTTTTTGCGTGACTGCTAAAGCATGTGTATGCTACTATGTTTACCAACTAGGGGACCTACGCCCTTAAGTCTTATGACAGTAATGATGATTAATGTCCCACAAAAGGGCACTAACATAGCACATCGACACGGTTTTGATCCCGGGGCCTCACAGTTACGAGGCCATTGCTTTGCCACTGAACCATGACTGTACGCAGCGGGGGCTAGGGTATGGGGTAGTTCCTACAAATAAAAAAAAGAAAAGAAAATGCAATCAATTATCAATAATTCATTACATTCTACCCTGGTCCCCAACATAAACAAATCCTCTGTACGGCCATGCATTATGGCTCAAGGCAATGAATTATTGATAATTTATTGCATTTTCTTTTCTTTTTTTAATTTGTGAGAACTGCCCCCTACCCCAGCCCCTGCTGCGTACAGTCATGGTTAAGTTGTGAAGCAATGGCCTCGTAACTGTGAGGCCCGAGGATCAAAACCTTGTCGATGTGCTATATTAGTGCCCTTTTGTGGGGCATTAGTCCTCATAACTGTCTGAAATCTGAGAATGTATACTAATATCTAGATCTATTAGGAATAAATCATTGTCAAAATAATTCCATAAATTGGGGTAAAAAAAAATATTCCAACTTTATGAGTGACAGTGTACATGTATTTCAAAATGAGGGTCCATGTTCTTTTTAAAATCAGATGTGAGAGAATATATGTATGATCAAATATGTTGAAAATACATTTAGAACTTAATTGTTTCATTTCCTGTATAGGTAATAAAAATAGATTTCATTTATTTGCATATTGTCTTGTATGTTTCCATTAAATGTACTCGTGCCAAGGTTCATATCACCTGCTTTTCGAGCCTGAAAGGCATGAAATCTGTGTAAAATGATATGAGTTAATGCCCTTCTGACTAGATATATATATATGAATAATTAATTTGTATACTAAATCTGAGACCAGTAACATACAAATTGACTGACAATGATCAACCACACAAATCTACTGTATCTCCAATCTTCCTGCAATTCTGCAAATTGTATCTAATCATGCATTTGTTACATAAAATTTATTGTAAGTTTCTACATGTTGTATTTATTGTAAAGTTATGAAGTTGTGCAGGCGATACAATTAAGTTGGGGACGATTCATTCGCCTGCTATGAATAACGACACCTCTATGGATAGAATCCACTCTTCCAATTACATGTATGTTGGGCAAACCTCTGGCATGCTTTTTTGTCGTCAAGAGAAACTTGAGTTTAAAAAGTACCCATAACTATTAGTGAACATGTCTTGGCATGTGATTTTTTTCATGTTCATATATAATTCTACATGTTTCTCTATCCTATGAAAATGTGCTGTTATGACGAATGCATATCGTGGATATATTCTGAACTTGTGTAATTTTTTTCTCATTCCAATATGACAGACGAAAAATAGGAACAGTTAATAATCAAGTTATCATCATGATATTGAGCTCACAGACACTAACATAGCACCATAAAACTGTTCACAATTTGTTTTTCTTTGCTTAATTTTTTTATTCATTAATCATGAGGCCTGTCTAGATTTTATAATTCACGATATGGAGACAACGGCATGACAATTATATTGAAAATTCATGCAATAAGTATTGTCATATGACAATCACAGTAGCAGTACTTTAAACAAATTCTAAATACACATATTACCAATAACTAACCTGTACCTTTGAATATTATGGACCCCCCCCCCCCCCCCCTTACCACCTTATAGAAAACGAAAGAGAATGTAAGGAAGAATAGTAAAGTAGTGTGACAAGAATTATTACCCCCTCCCCGTTTGGTGGTCTAATCGATTCATATTTCTTTCATTTGCAGCCAACCCCCTCCCCCCCCCCACACACACAATGAAAATGCCCAACATGCTATGTATGTTGATCCTGAATATTAATATGTCTCGTAATAATTATCTAAACTATTTCCCCGCGAGAATGTTAACCCGACAATGAGTTAGAAATAGACTATGCAATAGATCATGATGGTATATAAGGTTTGGCTGCAAAATAAAACTAACGTTACGAGATCCATTACTACTGGCTCCTTGCTCTGCTAATCACAAAAAGGATCAATGATAATGGGATATTTGTTGAATACTCTTTCCAACACTCTTTCTACTTTTAAAACTGGGCTTAAAACTCACCTGATGCTCAATGCATATTGTTAAATTTCAATGTTCTTTTTATACAATGCATGTAAAACAAACAATCACACTGTGCCACATTGTATGTACCTTGGCACCATGAAGTTGTGTGATCTAATGCAAGTTAGCATTTAATATTTCTTTAATCTTAAGTATGTTGAATATTAATTTAAATTATTTGTATGCGCCTTGAGCATCTCTAGAGATGGATTGTTGCGCTTTATAAATATTGTTATTATTATACTTTTAACAGAAATATATAAATTTTCATTTATTGTCGTTGTCGTCGGTTATTCTTAAAGGGAGTGGATCGCCAGTTTCCATGTGCAGAAGGCCATAATTCGCTGACACCAGACTTGGTGGAAATACCATTAATGGGGGTACAATTGACGTTGAATGAATGGCTGACAAACTAGTGCCTGTTTTCAAGCAATTCCTGTGAGTGTTACGGTTAAAAGCTAATATGAAATTCAGGTGCTGAAACTTTTTGTTCTGATATCTCAATCATAACGTAGATTCAAGCATTATGTTTAAGGGTTGATAGAAATAAGAGCTTAATGAAATTTAATAGGCCATTAACAATTTAAGACAGAAGCAACTACAACTAAATCATTTATTAATGTCCAGAAGACATCAAGTCTAGAATATGTTATTCGTCAACCTGGAATGATAATAATGGGATAATACTTTTAACAGAAATATATAAATGTTTAGCTATTGTCGTTGACGTCGGTTATTCTTTATATGGTTACAAGAGATATTTAAGACGTTGAAGAAATGGGTGATAACTATTGTCTGTTTCCAAGCAATTCCTGGGAATGTGTTAAAACTGTTAAAAAGCAAATAGGAAATTCGGGTGCTGAAAATTGTTATTCTGATATCTCAATCATAACATAGATCTATAAACTTGTCTGGGGTTGAAGGAAATTGAGAGAATCGTAATCTTTTAACCGAGTTTAATAGGCCTTTAACAAATTGAGACAAAATCAACTACAACTAATATGTAATCATTTATTAATGTCCAGATGAGATCACGTCTAGAATATGTTATTCGTCAACCTGGAACTCTAACTCATAGGCCAGAGCATGTCCGTTGTTGAAGGCGTAGAGTCGCTGGTCCCTCGGGTTGTACTTGAGCGCCCTTGTCGCCAAGTACTTGCTGTTGAAAGGGACGTTGAGTGTTGTAGTCGTCTGGGTGGTCGTGTCGTACATCATCACGATCCGGCCATCGTGCTTGTTGATCGAATCAGTGCAGTAGAGCTTCCCACATACCATGAAACACTCGCCGAAGTTGGCCTTGAGTGAGTTGGTGTTGTAGGTCTCCTCAACCTCCAAAGTCAAGGGGTCGATCTTGCTTACGGACATGAGTCCGCTGTTTGTAGACTTCCCGTAGATCACCCACAGGCCCTTCTCATCTACAGCAAAGTCCATGCTCGTGTAGCCCCCGGAGAGATAAACATAATTTGTTTTGTACCCCGCATTCGGAAGGGCTCGTTGGTTGGTGACAGCTCCTACTTTGTAGTCGTATCTTATCATGGTTGTAGACGAATACTTGTTATAGAACAGTGCGCCGTTGTATGCGACCACGCTGCAGCCTTCCAGTGTGTATCCAGGTAAATAGGTCTCATGAATGCCTTGCGTCTGGAATTGCTCAGTAGATAGGTACCGTAAGATAGACGAAGTATAAGTAATCCCCCTAAGAAATAAGAAAATTAGGTTTTGACTAATTTCAAGAGTTACACTGATTCATAATTCTGACGGTTAGCCTTCTATTGTTAGGAAAGCATTCCAAATTGTGCGCATGAGGTAAAAATTGGGGAAAATAACATTTTAAATACCTGGTGGCGCTAATTAGGCGTCATTTCATTTTGTGTGTGTTTTTTAGGATAATAATTTTAAAGTGCACCATTTCCTAAAGCTCGGTTGCTTTCCTCCCACGAATATGTTGCTTCAGAATCTCAATTTTTCGCGCCCCAGTATAGGATATGAACCCCTCCAAAATAGTTTGGAAACCCAAGTTTGATGGATTATCATGGCATCATCGAGGCTCTAAATCAAAAATCAAAATCAAAATCAAATTAGGTTTAATTCAAGACTTGTCAAAAAGTCCAAAGACTAAAAATGCAAGTTTACATCAAACATACAATCATATTAAAAAAAAAAAGCATTCAAAAACATATATATTATATATATAAAGAAAACATATAACATATAAATAAATAAATGTTTACATCAAAACATCAAAGCAGTAACAAGAAAACAAAACAAAAAAGATACCAACAAATACAAAATATAAAATATTGCTAGCATGTCAGTTGAGTGTACTAAAAATAAAGTAATAAATTGAAGCTTTATGAAAAAAAGGAAGAAATTAAAGGCCTTCTGATCTGTTTTGTTACTGAGAGAATAATTGTCATAGACAAATAAAATGTATACAGATACGTGAATTCAGTTAACTATAACATAGACAAAACTGCGATAAATGCAATACAATTTCCATTCAGATGATATAATGAGTATTAAAAAGTATAAAAATTGGAGTCTTGGTCGTGTCACAAGTGTGCATGAGTACAGTACATGTATAAACATATATATTGCACATGAAAAAATGGAAGACCTAAGTATTGTTGGTCACAGTAAGAATAGCAGATAATTAAAGAATGTTGTACTGTAAAACATCAGAAAATAAAGAGGAGGGAGAAACAGAGAGGAGGAAGGAGAGACGAAGGGAGGAAGAGACAGAGAGAGCTGAGAGGGGGCTGAGAGAGAGGGGATGGGAATGAAATAGAAATAGAGAGGAAAGACCAGAACTGAAGAGGGGAAAAGGAAATTTGAAAAGTAGATAGAGAAAGGATAAAAGTACATGCAATATCAAATACAAATGAATGGAGGAACCTGCTGTGCCAATCATCATGATAGTCAATATTGCATATAATTATATTTCTGAAATACATGACATAAAAACAAATAACTTACTGACCTAAGCCTCTATTTATTATTGAAGGATCGAGTGACAGATGGGATGGGAGAATTTCGGTACCTCGTATAGTTCTCATCTTTAATAGGCAAGGACAAATCAAGTGCATTTCGCAGGATACGGCTACAGTCATTGACTTTGATCACAGGCAGAAGATGAACCTTAGATTGGAGGAGTGATTCTGCAAATCTTAGAGAAAGGGATGCGCTTCTTTCTTTAAGAGAGGAGACGCCAATATGAGATTGCAGTTCATCATAAGTTCTAGAGTCAGGGTAGGTATTAATCCTGAGAGCTCTCCTCTGAACTCGCTCGATGCTTACAGAGTGGTTGTTTGTGATCCCTGATGTCCAAACAGGTAAATTCTAGCACTGGCATGATGTACAACATGTAGATAGTAGCAAGATCCTTGGTGGTAACACCATTCCTCCGAAGCTTAGTCAAGAGATAAAGTCTTCTGGAAGCGTGGAGATCAACGGCTGACCTGCCCATCCCATTTGAGATCATCCTGAAGGAAGACCCCTAATATAGGAACTTAAGGGATGAGAAAGCTTCCAGCGTGGCAGAGTTGATGTCAAGAACGAAGGGTGGCGGGGGTTGGCGAAGAAATGACATCTGCATAGCCTTGCACTTAGCAGCATCCACAATAAATTTTGGTGAACAAAATTTCCCTGTTGGAACCGTTCGTGTACCCAACTAATATGGTTTCAGAAATGGAATGAACATAACAACTAATAGTTAAAAACAATGCGTAATTTGACATGAATAGGAAGTTTGCAAAGTTTGATAATATAACTTACACCTGATACCAGGGCCTGTCCACGTCTATAATGGGGTCCATAAACCACACCCCTGTGGAAGCTAGATTACCCCTGAGTGTGTACGGCTCTGATAACCCCTTGATGGTTCCACAAGAATCTATGAAAGAAAACATAATAATGATGATAATATCATAATGATTTTATTTACCCAATGAGGCCTCATCAACATCAATACTGTTCTTCTAAAGGGCCCTGCCATTACTTTTACCCCTCCAATTGCCAGGTACCCATTTACACCTTGACGCCGGGCTGGGATTCATACATTCAACCCTAAGAATGAGCGTCATAATATTTATTCTCTTGACCAGTTAAAGTCCTTGCTGAAAACGCACTTTTTTAATTCATGAATGCTGTTCTGCAGTTGTGAGTCGGTCAAAGGAGGTGCACATCATCTTATTCTTTGTTCGATCTTTTGTTTGATCTTATGTTTGACCTTATGTTTGATCTCATTCTAATTTTTGTTATTATATATGCATGATTTATTGAATAAAGAACAGATTTATATTTTTTGTGTTTATTATAAGTTTTAGTTGGTAATTTTAAGTGACTCAGACAATGGTGCGCTTAGAAACACCCGTATTAAGCGCCTAATAAATGTTATGTATTATTATTATTATTATTATTTCAAATTCATGGATTTTCTCCTGGGGACCTAGTGACGAGATATTGCATTTATTTATTTATTTATTTAAAGTGGAAATTCAAATAAAATCACAAATATGTCAACTAATGTATCACTAGAAACTGGTAAGCTAACAGATGGCCATCGTACAAGTTTTAGGTCAACTACATTTCGGGTGATTTATAAAAATACAACCACCCACGTAACATCTGGGATATACGAGAGATTTGCCAGAAAAATAACGATGTTTAATGACGTCACATAATGGACCAATACTGCCCAAGCAGACGACATCCCATAAAGAATGAACATAATTGCACAGCTATTATTTCTCAAATTATAATGAGTTTAGTGTATATAAATGTGATGGCATTTCAAATCATTCAAAAGGGGATATAAAATCGAATCTGATAACTAAATTCTTTTATTTGTAAAAACACAGGATAGGGGTTAATTAACAATCAAAGAAACCAGACTTTCAAATTGAAAACCCCCCGGAATGATAATAAGGACGGCATTTGTTCCCTCTTGAAACGCCGAACATACCGCGGATTGTGCAGCTGAATGTACAACGGCGTCTTATTTTGTTCCTTTATTTTGTAATGCTGCATTTGTCATCAAAATAAAACCATGCGCGGGGTTAAGAGTGAGGCAATAGATTATACATTTAGCCTGACGGTAGTGAAGTAAGAGAAAGAACTCAAGAGAAGATTAAAAAACAGGCACTGAAAATGTGTGAGATCTCATGGGACATCGTCTGCTTGTGCAAATCATGTCCATCCTGTGATGTCACACATCTCAGCAGCGTTCGGAGAGCTCTTCAGGTGCTATGCCGGGGCTGTATTTAAGCGTTTTGTAATTTATAATAATCATTACTTCGAATGTTTCCAAGCATTGAATTTTGATAACCTTATCGAATCAAAGTTTCAACTTTGCAATAATGAAAATAAAGTTAGTTTTTAAAATCAATGAATATCTACTTTAAGTATGGTTCAACGGTTCGCGTAGTATGATCATGACCATTATGGTATTAAACACTAGATTACGATCATTATATATTTGAAATAATGTAAATAATACAGAAGCATACAGAGGTATGACAATATAAGCTTAATGATTGAGAGATTACCACACCTTACTATCTAACGATATATTTTGTAAAGTGGTAGAAGAATTAAGTTAAGCTATGAACTACTACTCTCTTAAAAAAAGAGAGTGAATTTTCACTCCATTTCCACTTTCTTGGGAGTGACGTCCGTGATCACTTGTTTAGGAGTGAAAATCGATTAATTTGGAGTGCTCTCTAAGAAGAAAAGAGTGAATGTTCACTCTATTTTCACTACATTTTCACTCTCCAGAGGAGTGACGTCCATGATTTTGAAAATTCACTCTTTTTTTTAAAGAGAGTACTAAACAACTAAAAGATTAAAACTAAATTAAACAAGTTAAATAACTGGAAATTGCATTATTCAATAGATAATACAAAACAATACAGTTATATTTGCAAGTTTCAAAGAAAAATAATTAAAAAAATCAAGAAAAAAGAAGAATATAATAAAATAGAAAATAGCCATGCTAGTATTAATCTCCAAAAATTAACATAAACATGTAACAAAAATATGGAAAAAATGAAAAGGCTCTATTACTAGAAATTAAGAAGATGATCTTATAGTAATTTTAAAAAAATACAATAATGAATGTGTTACTACAGTAGGCCTAAATACATCTTTGAGATAAGCAGGTGCTTATCAAACTGCTCTTTTAAAGGAATGCTCTGTCAATAAATTTCGAATGTCAGTAGAGAATTCCAAACATCAGAGCCATTAACCTGTTATCAATGAATGAACTACAATACTTGGAATCCAGACTGAATACATTACTTGTTGCTATGTCGGGAAAGCTTCCAGGATGTCAAGAAAAACCTTTTTTTAAATATTTTAATTATGCATAAATTACCCGCAGGCCGTATACGGTCTACATGGTGTACTATACAATCATGTACGTTTATCCTTAGACGCTACTATTTTCGTGACACCTCCGTGGTTCGTATCGTTGATTAAATAATTCACGAAATCAGAAAGCTTCTGATGCTGAACGAAATAAAATATCAGGGGCTAGCTCTCCTGAAAGAAAAATGAAAATACTAAAAAAAAAGGTTAATGTTTTGTTACGGCATCTATATCTAAACATTATGTTTGTAAAGTTGTTTGTAAAATGTGAGCAAAGCAAATTTCCTTTGGACAATAATCAAAATATAAAATTAAATTTCACTGAATAACGCCCCTCTCCCTCCCCCCTCCCATCATCTGTTCACACTGGATGCACAATTATACAGAATCAAGCACACACCTTGTTTCTCAAAATCTTCCCATGGATAGGGAAAACCGATGTCAGAATCCGGGTCATTGCCCGCCTCGCATTCTGCAATCTGTTGCTGGAGGTCAGCGATGTCGCGCAAGAGAGTTTCGACGTCGGCATCGTTGTTGACTTCCAGGGAATCAAGGTTATAGCTGATGTTGGCAATCTACATAGCATAGCATTAAAATCAAGATAGGATTAATTTACACACATTAATTAGCTTTAATCTTGACCTTTTGAGTGTGACTGCGATTGGTCTCTACAAAATGCAAGCATACATACAATAGAATAGCTTACTACAGTGTGTGAGTCCAAAACAAGTTTACACCTAGAAAATTATTTTAAAAATCATCTATGAACAGTAAAAATAATTTACTGTTCATAGATGATTTTTAAAATAATTTATGAAAACATCTTATGAAAGAGTGTTTTATCCCGAACCATTTAGTATCATTTTTGTGTGGTATGTGTTCATGCTTTGATGAATAGGAGCTATAGGCATTGTTTGCAAGAGTGCGAAAATCGACTTGCCGCGCCAAAGTTGCTTATGTGAGGTTTGAATAAAACAATTGGGATTTGGGTATTAAGTCGGTCATTGCAGATCCAAATAACATCCCTAACAAAATTTATCATGCCACAAATATCAACGAACATTTGTGCGCGCGCGTGTGTGTGTGTGTGTGACTTTGCTTCTGCAAAAAGCATATGCAATGCATGATATGCATCTTATTTGATACATTCAATTCAATCTCTCACTTTAATCCCAACATATCACATACTGTAAGCATCACTTTGGCGCAAGACGATTTTTGCACTCTCGCAAACAATGCCTCCTGTTCATCCAAGCGTGAAAACATATCACACAAAAATGATACCAATTGATTTGGGATAAAACGCTCTTTCACAAGACGTATAATAATTTACTGTTCATAGATGATCAAAATAATTAGCAATTTTCTAGGTGTAAACTTTTTTTTTGACTCGCACGGTATATGCAAATTATTGCTTATAATCTGCGAGAAGGGTAGCAATGGGCGATTCTGTGCTATATGTGTCTCGTACGACATAAGTATTCCCCCACATAATTTATTCAACAGAAACAATCTATATGCCCGTTGAATAAGTGTGCTTTCTTTCATGATATTTTTTTATTCGTGGGTGAAATATAATGATGAAATAAAAATGATAATAGTAATAATAATAATAATAATAATAATAATACTTCTACTACTAATAAAAATGATAATATTTATTATCATAATGATAATAATAAAAAAAGTTATCCCCCCTCAGTTTCTGTGATTGTTTTTGGTAAAAATGCCCAGTTGGACTTTTATAACACACGCAGTTCCTCCTTTTCCACTTACTTTGACAAGAACCAATATAGCTATACAAAGGGCCCACAAATTTAGAATGACTTACCTGTACATATAAAATAGAGTCTCCCTAATTGCCTGCCAAAGTAGGTTGAAATCAATAATATTGAATACTTATTTTCCCTAATCTATAATTAGCCGGGCCTTTTTTTCTCTCACTTTTGTATTGTTTGGTTTTGCTTTGGCTTCTCTGTATTGATTTTTTCTCGGTGGCATCCCCAATGAGGCTATTGCCTTTTATAAGCTGTTTCCTCATTCATGTATAATTATTTAGTGATCTGTTCTATCATTTATCAAATGTAATCACAAATGAATGGAATAAATGTCAACTTTAATTTAAACAGTATACTGCATAATGCTCTGTTCTTTGTTCATCTTTTGTTTGGCAATTAATCAAAGTTGACTAATCTTACCCAACAAAATTCTTTTATTTATATAAAATTATGAAATACAGGATAAACGTATTTGTCGCGTGACAGTAGATACGTGACAAATATAATTATAGAATGTGATTCCCATCTTTCGTTCTTCTTACTGCAAATATGTAAAAGATTACAAGTGCGTGAAAAGTCTAATTTACGCGCTTACTCCAAATATTGCCCATGCGCACTGGCATTATTGCGATCACCGGAATTTCTTTCCCCCCAAACACTTACTGTTTAAAGTTGATATTCATTGCTTATCAATGTGCTTAAATCTCATTTCAATGCAAAGGTTATATGTCTAGATCAATATTGGACTAATTCCAGCGTCCAAGAGGCAAACAGAACGAAGATATCGCAAATCCAATGTTGATAAACATCCACCCCGGTAAGCGCCCCTGGTTGGGGTCCCGGAGTCACGTTATCGAGTGACGTCATTATATGGACCACTATGTAGTACGAGCGCAAAAGACTATTGATCGCTTGCGTGCAAAACACATCGCTGTGCTTCTTCAATTCACTTTGCTGTCTCTACGAATGTACTCTCAATATTACGATTATGGCCGATCTTGACTAAGAATTAGATTTTGAAGTCGACAGTGTCTAGGAGGAGGATGATGAGGACAGTATGAGCTCATATAGTTTTATGAGTAGTGACGATGACCAGAGCAGAATAGGTGAAATAGATGACGATTTAAATGAGGCTGCTCGTCAAGCTGCAGGTGCAGATGCTACTGCTGGTGATGCCGCCGCGGCCGTGCTAGAGCCGGAGCTCAAGCATACCTACACGTCACAGACACAGTCACAAATAGTACTCTCACAATGAAAAAAGAATGACCAATAATAAAATATCGGTAGGCCTATATGAATAATTGTCTGATTGTTGCCAGAGCATGCCAGAGCATACCACCGTCAGCCAGCTCAGCCTCACATACTGCTCAGCTGCGCTGGCGCGTGTTATTCACTTGACGACTTAGCTTAGCTTTATAACAAGGCCGGCCGGCTATAGTAGCTGACGCGACGAGACCGGTCAGCAAAGGGGGCACCGCAAGCAGGGGCGTCGCCAAAGGGGGGGGGGGTGCGACACCCCCCACCTGTCAGGATATTGTCGGTAAAATTGCCCTGCCGTCGGGAAAAAGAAAAAAGGGGGAGGGAAAAAAAGAGAGGAAAAAAAAGAGAGGGAAAAAAAGAGAGGGAAAAAAAGAGAGGGAAAAAAGAGAGGGAAAGGGAAAGAAAAGAAAAGGAAAAGAAAAGAATGAAAGGAAAAGAAAGGAAAGAAAGGAAAAGAAAGGAAAGAAAAGAGAAGAAAGAAAGAGAAAAAAAAAAAAGAGGGAGGAGAGGAAAGAAAGGAAAAGTAAGAAAAGAAACAAAAGGAAAAAAGAAGAAAAAGAGTGAAAGGGAAACAAAAGAAACGGGGGATGAAAGAGAGGAGAGAGAGGGGAGGTAAGAGTATGATAGAGGAGGAGTGGGAGTAAAAGAGAGAAGGGGGTTGTTGGGTTGAGTCGTCTCGTCGAGGGAGCAAGAAAGACACGGGTAAACATGTTGCTGTGTCGGGTCAGCTTTGTCGGTATTCTTGCTCGAATGCTCGATCCTCGTGTACTATATCAATGCAGAATTTTGAAGTCGGTGAGATGTATATTGTCGGTCGGCCGACAAGTTTTTTTCCCTACGAACTGTGACTTGTTATCCGCTGTGATGACTTCGAGAGTGACTACATCTACAATACTTGTATTTTGTTAAAGTTTCACTTTCCTATAATATCAGCTAAAGAAATCAGAGGTTTAACATTTTCGGGCAAATTAAATTCAAACAAGGTTTAAGAGTCAACAACGGTACGACGAATCGTCTTCCTTTCTTTATATTGTGATGAAACGCCAAAAATTCCGCGCTTCGCGCGGAAGGGGAAACTTCATTTAGACGAGTCGAGAACGGTACAACGAATCGTCTTCTTTCTCTAATAATTTAAAGAAACGTCAAAGCTTCCGCGCTTCGTGCGAGGGGGGAAACTGAATTTAGACAAAATTAATAGGGCTTATTTAGAGTCGAAAACGGTACAACGAATCGTGTTCTTTCTCTAATAATTTGAGGAAACTTCAAAGCTTTCGCGCTTCGCGCAAAAGGGGGAAACTGAATTCAGATGAATAGGGCTTAATAGGGGTCGAAAACGGTACGATGAATCGTCTTTCTGTCTCTATATTGTGATGAAACGCCAAAAATTCATTTAGATGTGGATTAAGAGACGAGAACAGTACACCGAATAATCTGCTTTTTCTCATGATTTAATGAAACGTCAAAGCTTCAAAGGGGGAGAAACTGAATTCAGACAAGGATTAAGTGTCAAGAACAGTACACCAGATCGTCTGCTTTTTCTCATAATTTAATGAAACGTCAAAGCTTCCGCGCTTTGCGCGGGAGGGGGGGGAACTGAATTCAGAAAAGGATAAACAGTCGAGAACGGTACAGCAAATCGTCTTCTTTTTTATAATAATCTAATGAAACGTCAAAGCTTTCGCGCTTCGCGCGGGAGGGGGAGGGGGGGGGGGGTGGACTTCATTCAGCCAAGGATTACCAGTCGAAAACGGTACAATTAATTGTCTTCTTTTCCTAATAATTCAAGGAAACGTCTAAGCTTCCGCGCTTCGTGCGGGAGGCCCATACCCCACACCCCCTAATGAGCGCGCTTTTAAGTGATTCTCTTGCTCACTACTGCCCCTCCTTAAAATAAGATCCTAGCTCCGCGCCTGCATTAAAATATATAGCTATGATGCTGACTAAATTGAAGAAATAATTCGTATATTTATGTCGTCGAGGAAAATGACCATTTGCGCATATGCAAGTACCATAGATAGTCCATAGGAAAAACAATTTAGCCTTCGGCCCCAGGTTTATAGGGTTGAATTTGTAGATATTGGACATTTAATTTTGCCGGTAATTGGTGGCTAGTTTTGTCGGTAATCGTTGGCCTCTACACCCCCCCCCCCCCCCCACTGAAAAAGGTCTAGCGACGCCCCTGACCGCAAGGCTATCTGCCGCTGCGAAGATCAGTGCAGTGCAGTCTTCAGTTCAGTTTTTATTCTTGTACACTAATTTATTTATTATTCATATTTCTTATGAATTAATTGTATCCTTCATTTAAAAATCATGTAAGATAACAGTTCTTTCAACATATCTGTATTGGAAATCACTGGCACTGCGATGAAAAAGACTTCGGTGCGGCGGTGTATACTCAATGCGTGAAATCGAATTCTGCTGATCTGTAAACAAACCGGTCACTTTTTTTAACTTTCGGACTTAAGGGCTCGAGATTTTGCTGGAAAATGCCATTTCATGTATGTATATAATTAGATTCAAGTTAGTTTTTTTTTTTATGGTACTCATTCAGCTTGTAACTTCAACTCATTCGTTTTAATTTACAAATTGAGCTTATTATGTATATGCACCATCGACTAGGTCCCCCTGTCGAGATCAACAACTTCGTCGAAGCTATGGTCTAATCTAACCGATGAGGAATATCCGAACAAAAAAACATTAATCTTGTTATTCTATATTCGTGTCATCTTTCTTTGCATACGTTAATGTGAAAAAATAACATATAAAATTGGACGGAATATATTGGTAAAGGATGTTGTTTTGCGCGTTGTACGTAGCTGTACTGTTTACGGCGCGCCAGCTGGGTCCATATAACTACGACACAAAAACAGCGTCTCACGCTGTAAGTCAACTTCCGTGTTCTAAGAATCTGAGAGGTGTTTCTAAATTGTGTTTTCGAGGGATTTCAATATATTGATATGATATCTAGTGAATATCATGGTAATCTAGATGCTTTTCGCTTTCCATTGATATATTATTTGCCATATTTGTGCTTTTCAATGAATATCAACTTTAAGCATCATAATTTGCAGTTGGGTGAGATGGTCTGTTTCCGAGCGACGAAAATTTAAAGAGTTGTGAGGTTGTAGTGCGAAAAATTACATCTTATTAATAGGAAAACCCCAATCCTGGTGGGGCTATAAGCACATTCTCATAACGGAAAATTGAGCCCTTTGATAAGTAACATAATTATAAAATCTATAAATGCGAGCGAGCAAGCTTTGGGGGAAATTGCTCTTAATCGCTTGAAATAAGGGGCACGTTTAATGATGAGAGGAAAAGGGGACACTTATCGAAAGGCGGGGATAAGACGCTTATTAGAAAGAAAATAAGCACAATCTTGGGAAATATAAGATGCGCTTATTCGAGTTTAAAAGGGGTAGTTATTAAAAGGGGAAGGGGCACTTCTACAAAAAAGGGGGCACATCTCAGATGTGAATAGGGGCAAATATCAGAGGTGAAGGGGGCGCTTATCAAAAGTGAAAAGGGGCGCTTCTCGTACATGGAAAGGGGCACTTACTAAAGATTAAAAAGGGCACTTATGAGAATGAAAAAATGGACTCTTATTGCAAAGGCTCTGGGGTAGGTGTCAAAATAAGAGGGGACTTATCAGAGTTTGAAAGGGGAAGGGGCATTTTAACAAATTAATAGTGGCACTTGTCAAAGTAAAAGGGGCACTTTTCCTATGTAAAACGGGGCAGTTTTGGGATACTTGAAAAGTGGGGGGCAGTATGCCCCTCTGCCTCCCGGGAGCGCCGCCTCTGAGAAGGTAGAAACAAAGAATAAGATAAGGAGAGTCAAAAGGAGAACGTGATAGAATGATTTTTAAAAAAAAGATAAGAAAAGGTGATAAAAGGAAAAAACAAAGAATAACATGAGTAAAGATAAAAAGAAAAAATGATAGAATGATTACAACAAACAATAACATAAGAGATGATAGAATCAAAAAAAGAATAACATAAGGAAAGACAGAAAGAGAAAATGATAAGGAATAGATAATGGAAAGATGAAAGATAGAAAAAAAAACAAATGACATAAGAAAAACAGAAAGAGAAATTAATGATAGAAGGAAAACAGAGAATAACTTGACGAAAGATAGAAAGAAAAAATAATAGAATAATAAACGAACAATAGACAGAAAGAGAAATTGATCAATAATAGAAAATTCAAAGATAGGACTGAGAAAATGAAAAATGGAAAAACAGATTTAAAAAAAGAAAATGATAGAATAATAAAAATAACAAAATATAGCAGATTTGAAGAAGAAATTACAACAAACCTAGTTACCGAGTCGTTTGGTACTTCAGCTTTGAAGTTTGATCAGGGCTACCGAGGAAACTGCACACCCGTTGCCGTTTTCACGACGACGATAATTTAGGGAAATATACCCCGAATCCCGTAGTGTGATTTGGAAACGTGAGACCAGAAGCTCGCGCATGCTCAGGGGGTAAATATGACGTCACTCGTAGTAGCCGAAGTTCGGTGCGAAAATCGCTGACGTCTTGTAACTATCACCTTTCCAGCTTCTAAAGTTTGCGAGGAGGCGAAAAGAGCTCCATCCCTACCGCAGCATGTCCCCACCCCTCTCCTGGCCCCCAAAACAGGTAAATTTAACCTTATTTGAAGAAGAAAAAAGACAGGCCCCCTCCCCCTGGCTCCAGAGGGAGGAGGAGGGGGGGGGGGGGGTTTGTTGAGCTCTGGTAGGCCATTTGCTTCTTCAGAAAGCGTTAATGCTCCTTTGTTCCCAAAACAGTGTATGTTTTTTATACTAACATTAAAATGATGTCAAACATTTTCGTATGATTATGAAGAAGAAAAAAAAATTGAACTTTAAATTTGGACTCTTTTTTACTTGCCTCTGCTCGTAGTTGGTCAATGATATATTGATCGGCATTCTGGTCTTCAAGATAGCCGATGAGCGTTTCCATATCCTGAAGATCCGTTCTGATGATGTCATACTCGGGGCGGGAGATGACGATCTCGTTGTCGATGATACGCTTCTCGATGGCGTTGATGTTCTCCATTTGTTCGTTCATGGCGATGATGTCTTGCCCTTGTTGGTTGAGCGTGACTCGCAGTGTTGTCAGCTCCACGTTGATATCCACTATCTGTAGATCATTAAAATCATCATCGTCTTTTACATGGTACAATTTGCTGTGCCCAGGGCCTCATTTCACAAAACTTATCATCAGTGACAAATGACAATTGTTGTTATAAGCTAGTGAAATCCTTGCTTTTGATTGGTCATCAGCAGATTTGTCACTGATTTTTGTCATTTGTCATTGAAAAAACAGGAAAAATATTAATTTAGTTTATTTTATTTTAATTAATTTCACTTATTATAAAAATTCATACCGACGGTGTCTATCAGTCCACAGAAAAGTTGCATTGGAGTTGCAAGGTTGTGGTCATATTTGCCTTTAAAAAAAAAGATTTATAGGCTGCTCCTCGAGATTGAAAAATCTGGCGGAAGAATGAGAAGGTCAGTCTGTAAGATCGACGTTTCTTCCGTAACAAACGAATTTGATTTTTCGTTTCACGTTTACACAAAAAAGGTCAATGTAGAAATACAAAGTAATTTCTCTTTTCTCTTTTTGTCTTTTTGCTTTCCCCGACACAACTACATTATTTTCTTGAATGCCCGAACGATTTTTCATGGAACATCTGCCGGGATGCGCCAGGATGATCACAGCTCTCAGGACTTCGTTTCTTAATAAATCCAACTATCTTCATCAATATCATTTTTATTAAATGTTCATGAACACATCTAACTACTAAAATGCATTGTATTATGCTTTCCTAACAAAGAAATAAACTGTTTTGGTCAAGTGCAAGATATTTACAACATTTAATAGAAAGAGTTGTACAAACCTGTTGATCGAGGTCGCGAATCATCTGCTGAAACTCCTCACTGCTTACTCCAGAACCACACGATGAGCTCAATGATGACGTCACACCACACATACAATCGCCATTCTCTGTGACCGACGAATTCACGTGAGCGTATTCATTACACTACATGAAAATCCAAAGAAAGAATTATATACATCTGATAAATCATACAGGGGCTACCCATCGGGATGCGTTATTTTGTTATGCGGCACAGATTGGGGTGGTGCGTGTTGAGCCTATGGGAAAGTTTAGGGTTAGGGTTAGGGACAAATCAAGACCTCTTTTAAAAAAAAGCCCCAATCTGTGCCGCAGAAAAAAATGACGCCATCGGGATAAGGTGTCGGTTATTCCCCCAACCACAAATTATATCGACACTCCGAAACCATACATCAATTACTTTCTGTTGAAATGTAAGTTAATTTTATTATCAAAAGTCGAAAGATGTCCACAAAGATAAATTTTCATCTGTGTTCAGTATTGGAAGGTTCGTAGTGCAGGGACGTGAAAGAAAGGAGCGGAAACTCTTGTAATTTATTCAAACGCATTCATGAGTTCTTAAGCGTAACAATGGGATGTGTAACATTCCAATTGGCTTTGAAGTTCCATGCTCCGAACCACGCTTCCACTGCTATGCGGGGACTTTCGGAGTCAAGGCACCAGTTTTACCTTATTACCAAATATTAAATTACCGGCAAAATTTCAGTGTAAATCATAAACTTTATATGGGGACTGTATTGAGTGCATTAAACAATTTTTCAAATTTAATACTCCGCCCTTCCTATAATTGTGTGCAAAAGTTGGTAAAAGAAAAATTATATCCTGACAAAAACTCAATATTTTAGGATAATGCGCTAATTTGTGCATGTTTGAATGTCCCGCTATTTAATCCATGCTTTACAATCTTCAAAAACATTAAGTTTGCTAATGCGTGTTTTCGCTTGTATTTTTGCAGTTGGAAAAAAGGACTAAATTACACTTGTTTGTGTTCGCTTGTTCGACTCATTACACATTCAACAATTGATTAGAAATCACTGAAAGGGACAGCGAACAGTTGCTGAGATAACATTTTCTGATGTAGGAATTCTAAATCCTGAAATATTTATTTCCTGCGCTCTTTTATCTCACCACCTGGTCAACAGTTGCAGATTAGCGCATAACTTTTCGGCGGCTTGGAGCATGGGGTCAAAGGGAAGCGGCTTGAAACATTCTTTTATTTGTAAGAGGTGTCGTGGTCGAGTGGATACGTCGCCGGACTGTCGATCACATAGGTCCGCGATTCGAGTCCCGCGTGACATTGATCTACATTTGCCACACTCAACCCAGGTGATGTAAATGGGTACCTGGCAGGAATTAATTCCTTGAAATTGAAATGAAGGAGCGCTGTAACGGCAACTATAGGCTAAAGCCCAGGTAATAATAAGTGCGCCTCGGAATAGAATTTCTAGATAGATAGACGGAGCTATAGAAATGTCTATTATTATTATTATTATTAAGAGAGACAGAGAGAGAGAGAGAGAGAGTGTGTGTGTAGCCATTTTGCTCGCTGATAGAATCCACACAAAAAGAGTCATAACTAAAAGACAATTACGAAGAGCAACATTGTTGTTCAAAGGAGAGATGTACTTTAATACACCATCGACTCTTTTAAGTGGCAAAAATATTGAATATTATGGGTTTCTGAAGGGAACATTTTTCAGAATATCTCGTTAAATAAATATAATGAATATTTTTGAAATACGTCATATAACAATCAAATGTCACCCTCTTTTGTATTATATCACATTATTGTGATGATATAGAGCCTGGGGTGATTGAATGAAAAAATAACCTGCAACATAAGAAATGATTTCAACAAGAGATTATACGACCTATTCATTAATACAATGAATATTTGGTATCACGTAAAAGCAGATGAATTCAACTTGTTGGAATAATTGATGGGAGAATTCGTAATTTATATATTTTAAAGAACACACTTTAACCCCATATTAGGAGTAGGAAGATCAGGAAGGGTAAATTCGAAACAAAACAAAACAAAACAAAACGAAACATAGGACATTTACCTGTGCATTTGCATTCGGCATCCACCTGAACATGACGATTAACAGCACGGCAAGGACGCCCGGTGATATTATGCGGGAAAACGTCATGACCGTCGATGTCGATTCTAAAAGAGGGAGGGAGTAGACGTTCAATGGCTGCTCTGTCTTTCGAATTTGAACTGTGTCTCGTTGACGGAATGCTCCTTGGTAAGAAGTTAGTGGTCTCTTATTATATTTTCCGTTTTCCACACGACACTATTTTCAACATTTTCGCGTGGAAAATGTATAACCAGGTGTCACGAACTTTTGGAACACACCCCCAGATTGATAAGTAAAGTATTTGGCCCCTCCCAGGAAATACAGTTTTCATTTTGTTATTCAATAGTCACCCTAGCTGTATTAATTCCATATTTTTTCTCTCGTTCTGTCTCTACTCTCTAGCCCCGTTCATATCTGTCATCGATCAGTAAAATTGCAGCAACATTTGCAAGTATTGAAATAGTATATCTGTAAAGCGCTTAGAGACATTAATTAAGCGCTATATGCAAGCAAAAAATTACTATCATCATTTTACGTATATGCTACCAACTTGTGGCAGATTTGATTCGATTTGATTTGATTTATTGGTTTCTATATCATATTCAAATATACATATTTTTAACATACAAAATGTCCATCAGTGTCATATAATTTACGTTTCAAAGTACAATACACGATACTCATACTGTATAGAACATATACAATACATAAGGAGAACATTACTTACTTTTACAATTAACATGAAATAAGCGTAAGCATGAAGCTTGAAATGCTTGCAGCCCTCGGATGAACTAAACTATTATTAATTAAACTATACTAAACTGATTTAAACTAAACTAACATCCTATAATATAGATGAAACATAATGAAGAGAGAGATAGAGAGAAAGAGGGGAGAAATTAGAATTCCAAAATACCAGACACCAGCCTGTTGACATGACGCCAGGTCACGGACAAACGAGTGCTACCAAATACTGCGGTATTTTGCCTCTTGTAAATTTGCGCTTATTTATGTGCTATTTCCGTTCCGGTACCTAGTAAAAATACAGTAATATTACCTATAGCCGGCAGATTATGAGCGGTTTCCACGGGGTTTCCACAAAAATAGCTGTAACATACCGTTTGTGCAGTGAAACGTGTGTCAAGCTTCTAAATGGCACCCCGCGCTATAGTGTAACTTACCAGGAAAGTTTGCAAAGAATACTTCCGTCAGTGCATGTGTATTGAGAACGCGAACGTGTAGGCTTGTCACACCCAGTCATAAACCTGAGCACACATTAATTAACCTCGGCGAGAAAATCGGTGGAGCTCCGTCGAGAAAGCACTTGAAATTGGCCGTAGCAATACCGGTGTAGTACCGCGTTCCTGTTGTGATACCGTTTTTCTACCGTTGTCCTACCGATGTAAGAGCCGATACTTGTGCTACCGAATGATTTCTGTCACCTTAGTGCTACCGATGCGCCTTCGATGTGATATCAAAGTGCCGGTACACATCGAGGCCACCGGAGAGCAGCCGATCTATTACGGGGCGCTACAGGTGTTCTGCCGATATTAACAAAGCCATACCGGAGTACTGGCGTTGCGCTGCAGCTGTAGTCCCGTTGCTCGCTACGGCAGCGCAACGGCAAAAATTGTTGAGCATGTTCAAAAAATGATACCGTTGCCTGCCGTTGTCAATTCTTCCGTTCTTAACGATGTGATACCGTTGCGCTGCCGTAGTAATACCGATCCTCCGAATCGGCTAGGTGTGACAGGCCCTTTTGGGCAGTTTTAGGAGCTACTTTACTCTTATATTTGTTTGGCCATGGCATTCAACCATGGCATTGGCATTATTTTTAAATTGATTATATGGCGGATCTAGCTTTTTGGTAAGTGGGGGTATGTGAATAAATGATAAGGAACTGGATAAATACTGAGATTCGAACCCTCAAGTCAACTCAAAGTGCTAAAGGTAATCACGCTGTCCTTACCGATTGAGCTAACGATGAGCTGATGACAGATTTATTTTTTACAATCACCCTATTAACCACCCTACCGGATTTCATGTGCGCATGCGCTGGTTTCCTTCGCGAGTGCGCACGCGCAGGTTTCTCTCGCCAGTTCAATCTGGGCTCGCTGTGGTACGAACAAACAAAACGCGAGCCGCTTAGCGGCGGCGTAGCGTCGAGATGATTTTTTTTCTTCCTATTTTGAAGCCCCATAACAAAATTCCTGGCATCTACTAACATTTACTAATACTCAGTGGGTCTGGACACATGATGGCGTTTTTTGTATGCAAATCACACTTTTACTTGGCAGCCTAGGGGGGGGGTTAAACCCTCTCCCCCCCCCCCCGTAGGTCCGCCCCTGATGGTTTCACTTCATGGAAAATTTAAACATGATCACTACCAGGGGCGGCGATTTCTTTTTATGACCGGGGAAACGAAATGCGGGGACGAGGGATCAGTGGCGTAATGAACGAAAACGTTTGGGGGGCAGAAACAGATTCGCATGCAGGGCCCGCGGAACGTTTTTTTTAAGTGGGCAGGGCCCGCTTTAGGGCCTCTGATGGTGCCAAGGGGCGGAGTCCCCGAAAGTTCAGGGGTTTTAGGCATTTCATTACGGTCAGATGAGCATATTTTGATACCTCATTTGTGACACTGTAATGCAGGTTTTAGGCATTAAATAACGATCAGGAGCATCAAGGAGATGACTCAGCGTCCTTGATAGGGTCCAGTGCGCAGAGCCCCCGAAAGCTCAGGGGTTATAGGCATTTCATTAAGGTCAGATGAGCAACCTGGGACCCGCCTTAGTAAGAGCCCTTGGTGGGGTCTAGGAAGCTCAAGGAAAAACCATGCGATTTCAACAAAAAAAATCACTGGTATCGAATTAGAAATAAACCACGTATGAATGTTATCAGGGAGGCAGCTGCCTCCAAAGCCCCCCCCCCCCCCCCGATCAGTACGCCAGTGCGAGGGAGCATAGTGAACGAGAGGCGTAAAGGTGACGGAAGTGACTACCTCCTCACAGGTTTTTGAAGTTTTGTTGTATTAAAAAATTACATTCCTTAGCAAACTATAGTATTAAATATATAATTTTTTCAAACTTCACTTTTTGAAGCATATGTACTTGTATATTTAAAAAATATTATGCGAGGGAGCGTAGCTACTGGCAAAAAAAAAGTTTGAAAAAGAAGATGGTAACCTCAAATTTTACTTTGAAGGAATATTCGGTCTTAAACAAGAACTCAACTATCCCTTTAAGGAATGCTCAATCATTAGGGTGCCTACATTGGGAATTTTGAAAACAGGGCATTGAGGGTTTAAGGGGGTCGAATTTGAAATGACTCAATATCCAGTTTTGCTTTAGAACATATTAATTTACCTTTGTGTCCAATCTGGTCCTTTTATCACAAAGTGTACGATTAAAATTATGATTATAATAATGATTCGAAAATATTTTTTCTTCAATAAAGTGTATTTCGGGCCATTTTATTACAGTGGACACATATGCTATTTTGTCAATTATAAATTAAATAAGTTTCCTTGGGCATTGGTAGAATCATTTACATGTATTATACAATAAAATAACACATTTGACGCCTTTATTCTAAAAAAGAAGCAAGAATGTTAGTGTTAAGGCATGGATTCGAACCTCGTGTTTTACAGTCCGCATACGTATCCACTAGACCACAACATCTCTACAAAATATACATTTACGTGTTTTTTCAGGTGAAGAAAAAAAACAATACATAAAGGTCGTCCCATGTTTCGAAGCTCTGCAGCTGGTATTGGTCTCACAATGAAAGCCCGAAAACAAAATATCGATGTATCATTAGTCATGACGAAAAGTAAACCAAAACGTGCGATAAATGCACATAATCTAAATTATGGAGAGAAGCTGGCCAGCTAAGTAAATGTTTTTATCGCTTGATTGCAATACTCATAATCGCTAATGATGTAAAAACTGAAAAGTGTGAATATTTGTTTATGGTTAAGGCCCATTAAAACGAAATCGTGCAATAAATATATACGCATAATCTAAATAATGGTGAGAACCCAACCTGCTGAGTAAATATTTCAATTACTTGAACGTATTATTTGTGATCGCTGATGGTATGAAAACAGAAACGTGTGATTAATTGTTTATGATAAAGAGGGTCATTACGGTCTCTAATGGTTAGATAACCTAGTAAAAACATATGGATTATTTCTCAAATAAAACCCCAAATTACATCATAAAGTGGGCAGGTTACTTTTATCGTTGGGGCAGGTTATCAAAATATAAGGACTGCCCTCTTTATAGACCTCTCCCTCCGCACTTTTCACGCATGTCGGAAAATAATATTAGTGCATGATTTAAAAGGCGGATGCCAGATATCAAAGCCTCATATTGCCCTGCAACGCCTTGCAATCTTCACACTGAAATCACGTGTTTTCAACAATATTGAGCGGACGTCTCATAAGAAGCTGGCAAGATGGCAACGAAACCGATAGTTGCAATGCTCATGCTGATTCTCCTGTGCTACAACTTGGAAGTCTCAGCACAGGTAAATTATATTTTAACAACTGATTGTGTCGTTAAATTGTTATCATTGTATTGATGATTGGTTAATCAAACAATGGTTTTCAGAGGAAAAAATTCCTCCTGAATATTAAACTCACTGATATCATACTAAATTAGGAAAACTATGACAAGTGGCCAATCATTGTTGCGCCCCACCCAAACTTTTATCTCGGCATGTACACACAGGCGAAGCGAGCAAGCAAAGAATAAGAAATAGTCCTGTAGAAATTTTTCAGACCCGGAAAAGTTGTTATTAAAAAGTACAAGGTTTTTTTGTTGATTTGTGTTCTAGATGGGTATTGAAGTAAATTCAGCTTGGTTGCCAGTTTGGCAACCTTGGGCAACTTTTTTAATAGCCATATTAGCATAATCATCTAATTAGCATATGTGCAATTTGTCATAATGTTGCTAATCTCAATCTAGGAAGCCTGAAAACATGGATAATACGACTTTTCAAGGGTTTTATATGACAAGGAATTCATTTATGACACCAATTTCAATTTTTAAGTAATACAATTGTCTTAAATATCATAATTAGTATAATATGTACAATATATGGACTTCATTATCATTGTTTATCTATAAAGCCTAAAAATGGTGCACTACAACATTGTAAATCACTTTTGAAAGATTAATCATTAATTCATGAGAAGATATTCCATGTATATGTAGTATAATTAGCCTAATTAGCATAATAATCTAATTAGCATATATGTGCAATATGTAATAATGTTGATAATCTTAATCCAGGAAGCCTGAAAACATGGATAATGTGACTTTTCAAGGATTTTCCATGACGAGGATTAAGATTAGAAACATTATTACATAATGGCACATACAGTGTATATGCTAATTAGGTTTATTATACTACATCTACATTAAATGCGTATTATCCATGTTTTCAGGCTGCCTGGATTGAGAGTAGCAACATTATTACATATTGCACATATATACTAATTAGATTATTATGCTAATTAGGCTAATTATACTACATATACATGGAATATCTTCTCATGAATTAATGATTAATCTTTCAAAAGTGATTTACAATGTTGTATTGCACCATTTTTAGGCTTTATAGATAAACAATGAATTTGAAGTCCATATATTGTACATATTATGCTAATTATGATATTTACTTCGTCATCAAAATTTACTCGCTTAGATTTAAAAAAAGAAAGAAGTTTATTCGGGCACTTAACTGCCCGAATATAATGCTACTCGAGTGTAAGGATATTCTGACATCCCGCTTCCCGATTTTAATCATATATACTGGCGTTTGCTCGAGTTTTGAAACTTAACAGAAATAAATCCCCATGGGAAACCTCCAGCTCCGCCCCCCCCCCCCCCCCACCCTCGCCTCTGAGCGGTGGATTCGAGAATTTGTTAACATTGACCTCATTTAATCATAAATAATAATAATCAATCAACAAATTCTGCGGCGGACCGCCAGGTGAGACGAATTCGCGTGAAATCTGAAAATAAAAATTGACCATCGACCAAATTGAATGACAATTAATGACAAAATAAACATCACATTTGCGCGATCCTGGATTCCCAGGACAAAATTTAAGTGCTAAAAGATGAATTTGATTGAAAAAAGTGTAAAAATAGACGGGGAAACCCATATTGCGCAGCCATTTGACTGGAAACTTAAATTTCGGTTACCTTGCTAAATAAGTTGACCATACTATATCTGCACAGTTTTCGTCAATGATTGGCAACAGTTTGAGGAAAAATTGAATAGAAAATCACTGTTCAAAATTAAATTCGAAGCTATACCACCCGATTGCAGTGCTCCCTTACGAATTTTTGTATGGGTAACATGCATACAACATTTCGTATCTTTGTAGAGTTCTAAATCATCATGATAATAATAATACAAATACAGCTCCTTCCCTTATACCATTTTACATAGATACGTTTTAGTGGTTAGGGGGCAAAGTGTCATAGTTCGCAAAATGCCCAAAATCTACAGATATATGCCACTGTTCAAGATTAAGTGTATTTCAGATCAATAATTGACATAGGTCAATTATTGATCTCAAGCTTTCTTTGTTTAAAATAATGTTGTTGTTTTTTCATTTGCTTTATCCCCTTTTAGTGCATCGAATACTCTGTTTTGGGGAGTGGAGAAAGCATGTATGATTCATGCATCTGTGATATCCAAGTGGGATCTGTTCCAGGATGCTCCAACCCTCCTAGCCCAGCTGAACTTAACCAGATAGAATATATACAGGCTCAGGTAAGACAGCAGCATCACCTCGAAGAAATATTTGTAATTTTGGGGGAAATAGAAAATGAAATCCTTATTTTTCCACCATGATAGAACGGGAGGGAACTAATGGGTCGCCGACAAGAAGCTCAATGGAGAAAAAAAAAGATGAAAAAGAGGGGGTGGGGGGAGGGGGTGGTGTAGGGGGGGGGGGGTTCCGCATTTTCAGTCATCGAAATGTTATTTGCCCATTGGTATGATAGGCGAGAATTCCCTCTTCACACGCAAAGGAGGACATATCTCTCTTACAAGCGACAAAATGGTCATCAGGTTTTCTGTGTGCACGTTTTTACTTAAAGGTATAGTTGAGTTCTGCTTACAATCCGCAAATGCCTTCAAAGTGCATGGTTATTGCTCTTATTCTTATCTATGACATTTCTAGTGCACTTTTAGAACCTAAAATTGCTATTTTAGACCCCAAAATATTTAGCCAATACGACCATTCCAATTCAGCTCCACTTTCAAAAAAATACGGTGTACGTTAATTAATTATTTAATTAAAAGTAACAATACATGGGCCGGCTGGTTGTGCGTAATATAACCAACACGAAAATGCCAACAAAAAAGCCAGGGGAAGGGCACTTTTTTTTTTGGTCTCGAAATTTAAAAATTGACATTTTGTTCCGTTGGGGGGGGGGGTGAGGTCACCTTTTTTAGGTCAGCCATTGGCATTTTTTTATTTTTTTTTTAAATTAAAAAAAAAAAAAAAAAAAAAAAATCACAGAAAGGGGGGGGGGGGGGGGGTTGCTCCAAAATACACACATAAAAAACCGAAGGGGGGGAGGGTCAACCCCCTAACCCCCTCCCCCCCCTTCCGTACGTGCCTACTCGTCTGAAAATAGTTTTTCCCCTCCCGCGCGAAGCGCGGAAGCTTTTACGTTTCATTAAATCATTAGAAAAAGAAGACGATTCGTTGTACAGTTTTTTACTCTTAATCCTCGTCTTAATTCATCCCCCTTTCCCGCGCAAAGCTCGGAAGCTTTTACGTTTCATTAAATCATTAGAGGAAAAAGACGATTCGTTGTACCGTTCTCGACTCTTAATCCTCATCTGAATTCAGTTTTCCCCTCCTCCCCTCCCGCGCGAAGCGCGGAAGCTTGTACGTTTCATTAAATCATTAGAGAAAGAAGACGATTCGTTGTACCGTTCTCGAAAATAATCCTCGTCTGAATACAGCTTTTACGTTTCATTAAATCATTAGCGAAATAAGACGATTCGTTGTACCGTTATGACTTTTAATCCTTGTCTAAATTCAGTTACCCTCCCTCCCACGCGAAGCGCGGAAGCTTTTACGTTTCATTAAATCATTAAAGAAAGAAGACCATTCGTTGTACCGTTCTCGACTCTTAATCCCTTGTCTAAATTCAGTTTTCCCCCCCGCTTCGACGTTTCATTAATTTTTTAGAGAATGAAGACGATTCGTTGTTCCGCTCTCGAAAATAATTTAGTTTCCCCCACCTGCGCGAAGCGCGGAAGCTTTTACTTTTCATTAAATCATTAGAGAAAGAGGAAGATTCGTCGTACCGTTCTCGACTCTTAATTCTTGTCTAAATCTAACCCCCCCCCCCTTCCACGCGAAGCGCGGAAGCTTCGACGTTTCATTAAATTATTATAGAAAGAAGACGATTCGTTGTACCGTTCCCAAAAATTATCCTCGTCTGAATTAAGTTCGCCCTGCCCTCCCCCGCGCGTAGCGCGGAAGCTTTGACGTTTCATTAATTCATTAGAGAAAGAAGACGATTCGTTGTACCGTTCTCGACTCTTAATCCTTGTCTGAATTTCAAATATGTTCTTTGTCTATTCCCTTTTCTTCCTACGTCCTCTTCCTTTACACTCCTCTCTTTTTTGGCCGGCGTTTATTGGGGAACCCCCCCCCCCCCCCCACCGCCCCCATGGCTACGCGCCTGCTGTCAGATGAACATATGTTGATACTTTGTCCGCCCCGGAAGCCCAGGGGGTTTAAGGTTTTAATTTACGGTCAGATTAGCATTCAGGGGTCCGCCTTAGCGCCCTAGACGGGGTCCAGGGGGCAGAGCCCCGGAAGTTCAGGAGTTTAGGCATTTAATTACGGTCAGATGAGCATTATTTTGATACCTAATTGTTTAAATGGCAGGTCACTAATTGGCTTGGGGTTCAGGGGGCGGAGCCCCGGAATCTCAAGGGTTTTAGGCACTCAATTACGGTCAGATGAGTATCGAGGGGCCCGCCTAAGGGCTCTTGGTTGGGTCCAGGGGGCAGATCCCCCAGAAGCCCAGAGGTTTCAGGCGTTTAATTACGGTCAGATGAGCATTTTTGATACCTTATTATTTGTGACACTAGCAGGACACTATTTGGCGTGGGGTCCAGGGGGCAGAGCCCCCAGAAATCAGGGGTTTTAGGCATTAAATGACCGTCATAATATGAGCATCTAAGGGCCCGCCTTAGGGCCCTAGGTGGAATCCAGGGGGCAGAGCCCTTAGGATTTTAGGCATTAATTTTAATCATGGTCAGATGAGCATATTTTGATACCCCATTATAATGTGACACTGGCAGTTAACTAATTTTTCTTTCTCGCTCTCTTTCTTTCTATTTCTCTTTAATATACTTTTTCAAAGAAAGTGTGGGGGAGGGGCTCGAGGATCCCGATCCCCGCCGTTCCGCGGGCCCTGATATGTAGGCATCTCAAGAAGCATTTTCTTGCCTTGCTGTAAATTTAGGAATTTGTCATTTTCCAACAAACGCATGAAGTGAGGGAAAATTATCTCATTTCAGCATTATTTGTTAACCACCGTTATGGAATTATAAATAAACCACGTTTGAATTCTATTTCTCCAACCCCCCCCCCCCTCCCCTATCAGTATGCCAGTGCCCCCCCCCCCCTCCGATCTACACCTTGTTGGCCGGCGGGAAAATTGCAACTGATATCCCCCTTCTTTTCTTTTCTTCTTCCTATTTTGTCCTTCCCTTTATCTCCTCTTTATCTTTTTTCTTTCCCTTTCCTTCCTTCTCTTTTATTTTGTTTTATTGGGGGGGGGGGAAGGGGGGAGGCAAGTCCCCCCCCCGATCTCCTTCTTCCCTCTTTTCTTTTCTTCTTCCTCTTCTTTTTTCCCCTTTCTCTCCTCTTTCTCTTCTTTTCCTTCTCTCTCTCTCCTTTTTTTTTTTTTTTTTTTTTGCGGGGGGGGGGTGGGGGGGCCAAGGCACGCTCGGCCCCCCCCCCTGGATCCGCGCCTGACTACGATTCCTATTTTTGCAATATCAAACAAAAAAGTTTTTTTGTCTGGTTTGCTTGTTCGTTTTTTTCCATACTTTTTCACTAATGATTCGCTTGTATATAATTTGTATGATCATTATATTTGCTTTTAAAAACCATTACAATTTTCTTTTGTAAGTGTGTGTGTGGGGGGGGGGGGTGAGAAAACAAAGAAGAATTACGAGATAGAGGTCTGGGAGAGGGATCATGTAATCTTCTTTTTCATGTTGACCCCCCCCCCCCCCCCACCCTCCTAATTTCCTTTTCTCTCTCTATCTTTCTCTCTTTCTCTCTCTCTCTCTCTCTTTCTCTCTTTCTCTCTTGATTACTGTTTGTCTGGGGTGGGGTGCCTCTCCCGGACGCCACGCCTCTAACAATTTGTAAAAATTTCAATTCAACTCGACTTCCTTTAACTTAGTATGTTCTCGTACATAGGTCACGAACATCAGCATCCGCATCGATGAAGTGAAGGTGAATGTCGAGACGACCACGGTCGAGATCGAGAAGACACAAGCCAACCTCGATGCCATCACATACAAGCTGGAGCGCATCGAGAATGGTGATCTTAAGGTCAACCGACCAGAGTTTGAACTGATCATGGAAGAGATTGATAAACTGGAACTGGTCCTGGAATTGTTAGAGGTGGAGAGAACCAACAATCTGGATGATGTTGCTCAGTTGGAAACAGAGGTATTACGGGATAACCCCCCCCCCCCCCCTCAAAGAAGAAACAAAGAAACAACAAAATAAACGTTTAAACTAAGTATCTAACTATTAGTTATTTTTTTAAACCATACATACAAACACACATATCAGTGAAAAGAAAGCAGGGGTGGTGCCCGGGTATTGGCGTGGAGAGTTGCGGATTACATTATCTCTTTTTTGTATTATTATTTTTTTTTTTTAATTAAATACAAATAATCCAACTTAAAACCAAGTTTTATGCAATTCAGATGAAATCTGACATTATACAGTGCGTCCCAAAAGAACGATACACTTTTGAAATGGCTGCCGAATAAAAAAAAATATGATTCTGGGGAAAAAGTTTTATATGTATGGAAAGCTCATAAACCCAACTTTCATATGACACCAAAAAGTCTGAAAATAATTCATGCTTGGGTGAGCACTGCTCACTTTTGTTAAGAGTATACAAATTAGGTTGCGCAGGAATTAGCCTTCCACTTTGTGAGAGGTAAATCTTTTGGAGCTTAAAAATTTGAGGGTGATATATACACAGGCGCGTACGCAGGAGGGGTGTTTTGGGCGTTAACCCCCCCCCCCAATCTTTTTTGAAGAAAAAAATGAGTACTCCTAACCCAGAATATGCTCTAAGTGTTTGTTTTTTTTTTTTTTTTTTTGGGGGGGGGGGGGTCGGGTCGCCACCCCCCCCCCCCCATTTCACAAAATCCTGGATCTGCCCCTTACGCAAGTGTATAATATATTCTCGTTCCTTGACAGCTCAAAGCCGTGCAGACATTACTGTACGACCTGAAGAAGACCCAGAATGTTGAGATTCTGCTAGAACAGATCGAGGAACTGGAGGAGGACCTGGCACAATGCGAGGCGAACGTGCAGCCGACCCCACTACCTGGCTCAGGAGACGACTACTTGTTTGTCCCATGGGAGGACGTTGCTAATCAAGGTAGAAACCCCTATCAAAATGGGGATGTGATAATAAGAGAGGTGACAAGAGACTAATGGGGAGAGAGAGAGAAGAGAGAGAGAGAGAGAGAAGGTGGAGGGAAGGAGGAAGAGAGAGAGAGAGAGAGAGATGATAGTTATAACCCGATAATGTGAATGAGGTTTAATTTAGTATCCACCTAGTATTAAAGCCTTTATGACCAGTTTCTACATTATTTTAATGACACCAAGCCCCTCCACATCTTGCCAGTCTTACGTCAATCAAATGGGTTAATGAATTCGAGTGGGGCGGGAAACCCTCTTGATTTAGTTTTGAAATATATAACGCTTTTCCCCGAGGATGCTACCCCAAGAACCCAGGAGAAGGATT